>CAXARG010000171.1:0-53990 GCA_963971235.1 Cryptus armator
ATGCCATTCCATGCCATTCCATGCCATTCCATGCCATTCCATGCCATTCCATGCCATTCCATGCCATTCCATGCCGTGCCATGCCATTCCATGCCGTGCCATGCCGGTGCCATGCCGTGCCATGCCGTGCCATGCCGGTGCCATGCCGTGCCATGCCGGTGCCATGCCGTGCCATGCCGGTGCCATGCCGTGCCATGCCGGTGCCATGCCGTGCCATGCCGGTGCCATGCCGTGCCATGCCGGTGCCATGCCGTGTGCCATGCCGGTGGCATGCCGTGCCATGCCGGTTGCCATGCCGTGCCATGCCGGTGCCATGCCGTGCCATGCCGGTGCCATGCCGTGCCATGCCGGTGCCATGCCGTGCCATGCCCGGTGCCATGCCGTGCCATGCCGGTGCCATGCCGTGCCATGCCGGTGCCATGCCGTGCCATGCCGGTGCCATGCCGTGCCATGCCGGTGCCATGCCGTGCCATGCCGTGCCATGCCGGTGCCATGCCGTGCCATGCCGGTGCCATGCCGTGCCATGCCGGTGCCATGCCGTGCCATGCCGGTGCCATGCCGTGCCATGCCGGTGCCATGCCGTGCCATGCCGGTGCCATGCCGTGCCATGCCGGTGCCATGCCGTGCCATGCCGGTGCCATGCCGTGCCATGCCGGTGCCATGCCGTGCCATGCCGGTGCCATGCCGTGCCATGCCGGTGCCATGCCGTGCCATGCCGGTGCCATGCCGTGCCATGCCGGTGCCATGCCGTGCCATGCCGGTGCCATGCCGGTGCCATGCCGTGCCATGCCGGTGCCATGCCGTGCCATGCCGGTGCCATGCCGTGCCATGCCGGTGCCATGCCATTCCATGCCGTGCCATGCGGTGCCATGCCATTCCATGCGGTGCCATGCCATTCCATGCCGTGCCATGCGGTGCCATGCCATTCCATGCGGTGCCATGCCATTCCATGCGGTGCCCATGCCATTCATGCCATTGCTGCCATGCCATTCCATGCCATTCCATGCCATTCCATGCCATTCCATGCCATTCCATGCCATTCCATGCCATTCCATGCCATTCCATGCCATTCCATGCCATTCCATGCCATTCCATGCCATTCAATGCCGTGCCATGCCGGTGCCATGCCGTGGCATGCCGGTGCCATGCCGTGGCATGCCGGTGCCATGCCGTGCCATGCCGGTGCCCATGCCGTGCCATGCCGTGCCATGCCGGTGCCATGCCGTGCCATGCCGGTGCCATGCCGTGCCATGCCGGTGCCATGCCGTGCCATGCCGGTGCCATGCCGTGCCATGCCGGGTGCCATGCCCGGTGCCATGCCCGGTGCCATGCCGTGCCATGCCGGTGCCATGCCGTGCCATGCCGGTGCCATGCCGTGCCTTGCCGGTGCCATGCCGTGCCATGCCGGTGCCATGCCCGTGCCATGCCGGTGCCATGCCATGCCGTGCCATGCCCGGTGCCATGCCATTCCATGCCATTCCATGCCATTCCATGCCATTCCATGCCATTCCATGCCGTGCCATGCCGTGCCATGCCGTGCCATGCCGTGCCATGCCGTGCCATGCCGGTGCCATGCCGTGCCATGCCGGTGCCATGCCGTGCCATGCCGGTGCCATGCCTTGCCATGCCGGTGCCATGCCGTGCCATGCCGGTGCCATGCCGTGCCATGCCGTGCCATGCCGGTGCCATGCCGTGCCATGCCGGTGCCATGCCGTGCCATGCCGTGCCATGCCGTGCCATGCCGTGCCATGCCGGTGCCATGCCGTGCCATGCCGTGCCATGCCATTCCATGCCATTCCATGCCATTCCATGCCATTCCATGCCATTCCATGCCATTCCATGCCATTCCATGCCATTCCATGCCATTCCATGCCATTCCATGCCATTCCATGCCATTCCATGCCATTCAATGCCGTGCCATGCCGTGCCATGCCGTGCCATGCCGTGCCATGCCGGTGCCATGCCGTGCCATGCCGGTGCCATGCCGTGCCATGCCGGTGCCATGCCGTGCCATGCCGGTGCCATGCCGTGCCATGCCGTGCCATGCCGGTGCCATGCCGTGCCATGCCGGTGCCATGCCGTGCCATGCCGGTGCCATGCCGTGCCATGCCGGTGCCATGCCGTGCCATGCCGGTGCCATGCCGTGCCATGCCGGTGCCATGCCGTGCCATGCCGGTGCCATGCCGGTGCCATGCCGGTGCCATGCCGTGCCATGCCGTGCCATGCCGGTGCCATGCCGTGCCATGCCGGTGCCATGCGGTGCCATGCCGGTGCCATGCGGTGCCATGCCGTGCCATGCCGTGCCATGCCGGTGCCATGCCGTGCCATGCCGGTGCCATGCCATTCCATGCCGTGCCATGCGGTGCCATGCCATTCCATGCGTTGCCATGCCATTCCATGCCGTGCCATGCGGTGCCATGCCATTCCATACGGTGCCATGCCATTCCATGCGGTGCCATGCCATTCCATGCGGTGCCATGCCATTCCATGCCATTCCATGCCATTCCATGCCATTCCATGCCATTCCATGCCATTCCATGCCATTCCATGCCATTCCATGCCATTCCATGCCATTCAATGCCATTCCATGCCATTCCATGCCATTCAATGCCGTGCCATGCCGGTGCCATGCCGTGCCATGCCGGTGCCATGCCGTGCCATGCCGGTGCCATGCCATGCCATGCCGGTGCCATGCCGTGCCATGCCGGTGCCATGCCGTGCCATGCCGGTGCCATGCCGTGCCATGCCGGTGCCATGCCGTGCCATGCCGGTGCCATGCCGTGCCATGCCGGTGCCATGCCGTGCCATGCCGGTGCCATGCCGTGCCATGCCGGTGCCATGCCGTGCCATGCCGGTGCCATGCCGTGCCATGCCGGTGCCATGCCGTGCCATGCCGGTGCCATGCCGTGCCATGCCGGTGCCATGCCGTGCCATGCCGGTGCCATGCCGTGCCATGCCGGTGCCATGCCGTGCCATGCCGGTGCCATGCCGTGCCATGCCGGTGCCATGCCGTGCCATGCCGGTGCCATGCCGTGCCATGCCGTGCCATGCCGTGCCATGCCGTGCCATGCCGTGCCATGCCGTGCCATGCGGTGCCATGCCATTCCATGCCATTCCATGCCATTCCATGTCATTCCATGCCATTCCATGCCATTCCATGCCATTCCATGCCATTCCATGCCATTCCATGCCATTCCATGTCATTCCATGTCATTCCATGCCATTCCATGTCATTCCATGCCATTCCATGTCATTCCATGCCATGCCGGTACCATGCCGTGCCATGCCGGTACCATGCCGTGCCATGCCGGTGCCATGCCGTGCCATGCCGGTGCCATGCCGTGCCATGCCGGTGCCATGCCGTGCCATGCGGTGCCATGCCGTGCCATGCGGTGCCATGCCGTGCCATGCGGTGCCATGCCATTCCATGCCATTCCATGCCATTCCATGCCATTCCATGCCATTCCATGCCATTCCATGCCATTCCATGCCATTCCATGCCATTCCATGCCATTCCATGCCATTCCATGCCATTCCATGCCATTCCATGCCATTCCATGCCATTCCATGCCATTCCATGCCATTCCATGCCGTGCCATGCCGGTGCCATGCCGTGCCATGCCGGTGCCATGCCGTGCCATGCCGGTGCCATGCCGTGCCATGCCGGTGCCATGCCGTGCCATGCCGGTGCCATGCCGTGCCATGCCGGTGCCATGCCGTGCCATGCCGGTGCCATGCCGTGCCATGCCGGTGCCATGCCGTGCCATGCCGGTGCCATGCCGTGCCATGCCGGTGCCATGCCGTGCCATGCCGGTGCCATGCCGTGCCATGCCGGTGCCATGCCGTGCTATGCCGTGCCATGCCGGTGCCATGCCGTGCCATGCCGGTGCCATGCCGTGCCATGCCGGTGCCATGCCGTGCCATGCCGGTGCCATGCCGTGCCATGCCGTGCCATGCCGTGCCATGCCGTGCCATGCGGTGCCATGCCATTCCATGCCATTCCATGCCATTCCATGCCATTCCATGCCATTCCATGCCATTCCATGTCATTCCATGCCATTCCATGCCATTCCATGCCATTCCATGCCATTCCATGCCATTCCATGCCATTCCATGCCATTCCATGCCATTCCATGCCATTCCATGCCATTCCATGCCATTCCATGCCATTCCATGCCATTCCATGCCATTCCATGCCATTCCATGCCATTCCATGCCATTCCATGCCATTCCATGCCATTCCATGCCGTGCCATGCCATTCCATGCCGTGCCATGCCATTCCATGCCGTGCCATGCCATTCCATGCCGTGCCATGCCATTCCATGCCGTGCCATGCCGGTGCCATACCGTGCCATGCCGGTGCCATGCCGTGCCATGCCGGTGCCATGCCGTGCCATGCCGGTGCCATGCCGTGCCATGCCGGTGCCATGCCGTGCCATGCCGGTGCCATGCCGTGCCATGCCGGTGCCATGCCGTGCCATGCCGGTGCCATGCCGTGCCATGCCGGTGCCATGCCGTGCCATGCCGGTGCCATGCCGTGCCATGCCGGTGCCATGCCGTGCCATGCCGTGTCATGCCGTGCCATGCCGTGCCATGCCGGTGCCATGCCGTGCCATGCCGGTGCCATGCCGTGCCATGCCGTGCCATGCCGTGCCATGCGGTGCCATGCCATTCCATGCCATTCCATGTCATTCCATGCCATTCCATGTCATTCCATGCCATTCCATGTCATTCCATGCCATTCCATGTCATTCCATGCCATTCCATGTCATTCCATGCCATTCCATGTCATTCCATGCCATTCCATGTCATTCCATGCCATTCCATGCCATTCCATGCCATTCCATGCCATTCCATGCCATTCCATGCCATTCCATGCCATTCCATGCCATTCCATGCCATTCCATGCCATTCCATGCCATTCCATGCCATTCCATGCCATTCCATGCCATTCCATGCCATTCCATGCCATTCCATGCCATTCCATGCCATTCCATGCCATTCCATGCCATTCCATGCCATTCCATGCCATTCCATGCCATTCCATGCCATTCCATGCCATTCCATGCCATTCCATGCCATTCCATGCCATTCCATGCCATTCCATGCCATTCCATGCCATTCCATGCCATTCCATGCCATTCCATGCCATTCCATGCCATTCCATGCCATTCCATGCCATTCCATGCCATTCCATGCCATTCCATGCCATTCCATGCCATTCCATGCCGTGCCATGCCGGTGCCATGCCGTGCCATGCCGGTGCCATGCCGTGCCATGCCGGTGCCATGCCGTGCCATGCCGGTGCCATGCCGTGCCATGCCGGTGCCATGCCGTGCCATGCCGGTGCCATGCCGTGCCATGCCGGTGCCATGCCGTGCCATGCCGGTGCCATGCCGTGCCATGCCGGTGCCATGCCGTGCCATGCCGGTGCCATGCCGTGCCATGCCGGTGCCATGCCGTGCCATGCCGGTGCCATGCCGTGCCATGCCGGTGCCATGCCGTGCTATGCCGTGCCATGCCGGTGCCATGCCGTGCCATGCCGGTGCCATGCCGTGCCATGCCGGTGCCATGCCGTGCCATGCCGGTGCCATGCCGTGCCATGCCGTGCCATGCCGTGCCATGCCGTGCCATGCGGTGCCATGCCATTCCATGCCATTCCATGCCATTCCATGCCATTCCATGCCATTCCATGCCATTCCATGTCATTCCATGCCATTCCATGCCATTCCATGCCATTCCATGCCATTCCATGCCATTCCATGCCATTCCATGCCATTCCATGCCATTCCATGCCATTCCATGCCATTCCATGCCATTCCATGCCATTCCATGCCATTCCATGCCATTCCATGCCATTCCATGCCATTCCATGCCATTCCATGCCATTCCATGCCGTGCCATGCCATTCCATGCCGTGCCATGCCATTCCATGCCGTGCCATGCCATTCCATGCCGTGCCATGCCATTCCATGCCGTGCCATGCCGGTGCCATACCGTGCCATGCCGGTGCCATGCCGTGCCATGCCGGTGCCATGCCGTGCCATGCCGGTGCCATGCCGTGCCATGCCGGTGCCATGCCGTGCCATGCCGGTGCCATGCCGTGCCATGCCGGTGCCATGCCGTGCCATGCCGGTGCCATGCCGTGCCATGCCGGTGCCATGCCGTGCCATGCCGGTGCCATGCCGTGCCATGCCGTGTCATGCCGTGCCATGCCGTGCCATGCCGGTGCCATGCCGTGCCATGCCGGTGCCATGCCGTGCCATGCCGTGCCATGCCGTGCCATGCGGTGCCATGCCATTCCATGCCATTCCATGTCATTCCATGCCATTCCATGTCATTCCATGCCATTCCATGTCATTCCATGCCATTCCATGTCATTCCATGCCATTCCATGTCATTCCATGCCATTCCATGTCATTCCATGCCATTCCATGTCATTCCATGCCATTCCATGCCATTCCATGCCATTCCATGCCATTCCATGCCATTCCATGCCATTCCATGCCATTCCATGCCATTCCATGCCATTCCATGCCATTCCATGCCATTCCATGCCATTCCATGCCATTCCATGCCATTCCATGCCATTCCATGCCATTCCATGCCATTCCATGCCATTCCATGCCATTCCATGCCATTCCATGCCATTCCATGCCATTCCATGCCATTCCATGCCATTCCATGCCATTCCATGCCATTCCATGCCATTCCATGCCATTCCATGCCATTCCATGCCATTCCATGCCATTCCATGCCATTCCATGCCATTCCATGCCATTCCATGCCATTCCATGCCATTCCATGCCATTCCATGCCATTCCATGCCATTCCATGCCATTCCATGCCATTCCATGCCATTCCATGCCATTCCATGCCGTGCCATGCCGGTGCCATGCCGTGCCATGCCGTGCCATGCCGGTGCCATGCCGTGCCATGCCGGTGCCATGCCGTGCCATGCCGGTGCCATGCCGTGCCATGCCGGTGCCATGCCGTGCCATGCCGGTGCCATGCCGTGCCATGCCGGTGCCATGCCGTGCCATGCCGGTGGCATGCCGTGCCATGCCGGTGCCATGCCGTGCCATGCCGGTGCCATGCCGTGCCATGCCGGTGCCATGCCGTGCCATGCCGGTGCCATGCCGTGCCATGCCGGTGCCATGCCGTGCCATGCCGGTGCCATGCCGTGCCATGCCGGTGCCATGCCGTGCCATGCCGTGCCATGCCGGTGCCATGCCGTGCCATGCCGGTGCCATGCCGTGCCATGCCGGTGCCATGCCGTGCCATGCCGGTGCCATGCCGTGCCATGCCGGTGCCATGCCGTGCCATGCCGGTGCCATGCCGTGCCATGCCGGTGCCATGCCGTGCCATGCCGGTGCCATGCCGTGCCATGCCGGTGCCATGCCGTGCCATGCCGGTGCCATGCCGTGCCATGCCGGTGCCATGCCGTGCCATGCCGGTGCCATGCCGTGCCATGCCGGTGCCATGCCGTGCCATGCCGGTGCCATGCCGGTGCCATGCCGTGCCATGCCGGTGCCATGCCGTGCCATGCCGTGCCATGCGGTGCCATGCCATTCCATGCGGTGCCATGCCATTCCATGCCGTGCCATGCGGTGCCATGCCATTCCATGCGGTGCCATGCCATTCCATGCGGTGCCATGCCATTCCATGCCATTCCATGCCATTCCATGCCATTCCATGCCATTCCATGCCATTCCATGCCATTCCATGCCATTCCATGCCATTCCATGCCATTCCATGCCATTCCATGCCATTCCATGCCATTCCATGCCATTCCATGCCATTCAATGCCGTGCCATGCCGGTGCCATGCCGTGGCATGCCGGTGCCATGCCGTGGCATGCCGGTGCCATGCCGTGCCATGCCGGTGCCATGCCGTGCCATGCCGTGCCATGCCGGTGCCATGCCGTGCCATGCCGGTGCCATGCCGTGCCATGCCGGTGCCATGCCGTGCCATGCCGGTGCCATGCCGTGCCATGCCGGTGCCATGCCGTGCCATGCCGGTGCCATGCCGTGCCATGCCGGTGCCATGCCGTGCCATGCCGGTGCCATGCCGTGCCATGCCGGTGCCATGCCGTGCCATGCCGGTGCCATGCCGTGCCTTGCCGGTGCCATGCCGTGCCATGCCGGTGCCATGCCGTGCCATGCCGGTGCCATGCCGTGCCATGCCGGTGCCATGCCGTGCCATGCCGGTGCCATGCCATTCCATGCCATTCCATGCCATTCCATGCCATTCCATGCCATTCCATGCCGTGCCATGCCGTGCCATGCCGTGCCATGCCGTGCCATGCCGGTGCCATGCCGTGCCATGCCGGTGCCATGCCTTGCCATGCCGGTGCCATGCCGTGCCATGCCGGTGCCATGCCGTGCCATGCCGTGCCATGCCGGTGCCATGCCGTGCCATGCCGGTGCCATGCCGTGCCATGCCGTGCCATGCCGTGCCATGCCGTGCCATGCCGGTGCCATGCCGTGCCATGCCGTGCCATGCCATTCCATGCCATTCCATGCCATTCCATGCCATTCCATGCCATTCCATGCCATTCCATGCCATTCCATGCCATTCCATGCCATTCCATGCCATTCAATGCCGTGCCATGCCGTGCCATGCCGTGCCATGCCGTGCCATGCCGGTGCCATGCCGTGCCATGCCGGTGCCATGCCGTGCCATGCCGGTGCCATGCCGTGCCATGCCGGTGCCATGCCGTGCCATGCCGTGCCATGCCGGTGCCATGCCGTGCCATGCCGGTGCCATGCCGTGCCATGCCGGTGCCATGCCGTGCCATGCCGGTGCCATGCCGTGCCATGCCGGTGCCATGCCGTGCCATGCCGGTGCCATGCCGTGCCATGCCGGTGCCATGCCGTGCCATGCCGGTGCCATGCCGTGCCATGCCGGTGCCATGCCGGTGCCATGCCGGTGCCATGCCGTGCCATGCCGTGCCATGCCGGTGCCATGCCGTGCCATGCCGGTGCCATGCGGTGCCATGCCGGTGCCATGCGGTGCCATGCCGTGCCATGCCGTGCCATGCCGGTGCCATGCCATTCCATGCCGTGCCATGCGGTGCCATGCCATTCCATGCGTTGCCATGCCATTCCATGCCGTGCCATGCGGTGCCATGCCATTCCATACGGTGCCATGCCATTCCATGCGGTGCCATGCCATTCCATGCGGTGCCATGCCATTCCATGCCATTCCATGCCATTCCATGCCATTCCATGCCATTCCATGCCATTCCATGCCATTCCATGCCATTCCATGCCATTCCATGCCATTCCATGCCATTCCATGCCATTCAATGCCATTCCATGCCATTCCATGCCATTCAATGCCGTGCCATGCCGGTGCCATGCCGTGCCATGCCGGTGCCATGCCGTGCCATGCCGGTGCCATGCCATGCCATGCCGGTGCCATGCCGTGCCATGCCGGTGCCATGCCGTGCCATGCCGGTGCCATGCCGTGCCATGCCGGTGCCATGCCGTGCCATGCCGGTGCCATGCCGTGCCATGCCGTGCCATGCCGTGCCATGCCGGTGCCATGCCGTGCCATGCCGGTGCCATGCCGTGCCATGCCGGTGCCATGCCGTGCCATGCCGGTGCCATGCCGTGCCATGCCGTGCCATGCCGGTGCCATGCCGTGCCATGCCGTGCCATGCCGGTGCCATGCCGTGCCATGCCGGTGCCATGCCGTGCCATGCCGGTGCCATGCCGTGCCATGCCGGTGCCATGCCGTGCCATGCCGGTGCCATGCCGTGCCATGCCGGTGCCATGCCGTGCCATGCCGGTGCCATGCCGTGCCATGCCGTGCCATGCCGGTGCCATGCCGTGCCATGCCGGTGCCATGCGGTGCCATGCCGGTGCCATGCGGTGCCATGCCGTGCCATGCCGTGCCATGCCGGTGCCATGCCATTCCATGCCGTGCCATGCGGTGCCATGCCATTCCATGCGTTGCCATGCCATTCCATGCCGTGCCATGCGGTGCCATGCCATTCCATACGGTGCCATGCCATTCCATGCGGTGCCATGCCATTCCATGCGGTGCCATGCCATTCCATGCCATTCCATGCCATTCCATGCCATTCCATGCCATTCCATGCCATTCCATGCCATTCCATGCCATTCCATGCCATTCCATGCCATTCCATGCCATTCCATGCCATTCAATGCCATTCCATGCCATTCCATGCCATTCAATGCCGTGCCATGCCGGTGCCATGCCGTGCCATGCCGGTGCCATGCCGTACCATGCCGGTGCCATGCCGTGCCATGCCGGTGCCATGCCATGCCATGCCGGTGCCATGCCGTGCCATGCCGGTGCCATGCCGTGCCATGCCGGTGCCATGCCGTGCCATGCCGGTGCCATGCCGTGCCATGCCGGTGCCATGCCGTGCCATGCCGGTGCCATGCCGTGCCATGCCGGTGCCATGCCGTGCCATGCCGGTGCCATGCCGTGCCATGCCGTGCCATGCCGTGCCATGCCGTGCCATGCCGTGCCATGCCGTGCCATGCCGTGCCATGCGGTGCCATGCCATTCCATGCCATTCCATGCCATTCCATGTCATTCCATGCCATTCCATGCCATTCCATGCCATTCCATGCCATTCCATGCCATTCCATGTCATTCCATGCCATTCCATGTCATTCCATGCCATGCCGGTACCATGCCGTGCCATGCCGGTACCATGCCGTGCCATGCCGGTGCCATGCCGTGCCATGCCGGTGCCATGCCGTGCCATGCCGGTGCCATGCCGTGCCATGCCGGTGCCATGCCGTGCCATGCCGGTGTCATGCCGTGCCATGCCGTGCCATGCCGGTGCCATGCCGTGCCATGCCGGTGCCATGCCGTGCCATGCCGTGCCATGCCGTGCCATGCGGTGCCATGCCATTCCATGCCATTCCATGTCATTCCATGCCATTCCATGTCATTCCATGCCATTCCATGTCATTCCATGCCATTCCATGTCATTCCATGCCATTCCATGTCATTCCATGCCATTCCATGTCATTCCATGCCATTCCATGCCATTCCATGCCATTCCATGCCATTCCATGCCATTCCATGCCATTCCATGCCATTCCATGCCATTCCATGCCATTCCATGCCATTCCATGCCATTCCATGCCATCCCATGCCATTCCATGCCATTCCATGCCATTCCATGCCATTCCATGCCATTCCATGCCATTCCATGCCATTCCATGCCATTCCATGCCATTCCATGCCATTCCATGCCATTCCATGCCATTCCATGCCATTCCATGCCATTCCATGCCATTCCATGCCATTCCATGCCATTCCATGCCATTCCATGCCATTCCATGCCATTCCATGCCATTCCATGCCATTCCATGCCATTCCATGCCATTCCATGCCATTCCATGCCATTCCATGCCGTGCCATGCCATTCCATGCCGTGCCATGCCGGTGCCATGCCGTGCCATGCCGGTGCCATGCCGTGCCATGCCGGTGCCATGCCGTGCCATGCCGGTGCCATGCCGTGCCATGCCGGTGCCATGCCGTGCCATGCCGGTGCCATGCCGTGCCATGCCGGTGGCATGCCGTGCCATGCCGGTGCCATGCCGTGCCATGCCGGTGCCATGCCGTGCCATGCCGGTGCCATGCCGTGCCATGCCGGTGCCATGCCGTGCCATGCCGTGCCATGCCGGTGCCATGCCGTGCCATGCCGGTGCCATGCCGTGCCATGCCGGTGCCATGCCGTGCCATGCCGTGCCATGCCGGTGCCATGCCGTGCCATGCCGGTGCCATGCCGTGCCATGCCGGTGCCATGCCGTGCCATGCCGGTGCCATGCCGTGCCATGCCGGTGCCATGCCGTGCCATGCCGGTGCCATGCCGTGCCATGCCGGTGCCATGCCGTGCCATGCCGGTGCCATGCCGTGCCATGCCGGTGCCATGCCGTGCCATGCCGGTGCCATGCCGTGCCATGCCGGTGCCATGCCGTGCCATGCCGGTGCCATGCCGCTGCCATGCCGGTGCCATGCCGCTGCCATGCCGTGCCATGCCGTGCCATGCCGTGCCATGCCGGTGCCATGCCGTGCCATGCCGTGCCATGCGGTGCCATGCCATTCCATGCGGTGCCATGCCATTCCATGCCGTGCCATGCGGTGCCATGCCATTCCATGCCATTCCATGCCATTCCATGCCATTCCATGCCATTCCATGCCATTCCATGCCATTCCATGCCATTCCATGCCATTCCATGCCATTCCATGCCATTCCATGCCATTCAATGCCGTGCCATGCCGGTGCCATGCCGGTGCCATGCCGGTGCCATGCCGGTGCCATGCCGGTGCCATGCCGGTGCCATGCCGGTGCCATGCCGTGCCATGCCGGTGCCATGCCGTGCCATGCCGGTGCCATGCCGTGCCATGCCGGTGCCATGCCGTGCCATGCCGGTGCCATGCCGTGCCATGCCGGTGCCATGCCGTGCCATGCCGGTGCCATGCCGTGCCATGCCGGTGCCATGCCGTGCCATGCCGGTGCCATGCCGGTGCCATGCCGTGCCATGCCATTCCATGCCATTCCATGCCATTCCATGCCATTCCATGCCATTCCATGCCATTCCATGCCATTCCATGCCATTCCATGCCGTGCCATGCCGGTGCCATGCCATTCCATGCCGTGCCATGCCGGTGCCATGCCGTGCCATGCCGTGCCATGCCGGTGCCATGCCGTGCCATGCCGGTGCCATGCCGGTGCCATGCCGTGCCATGCCGTGCCATGCCGGTGCCATGCGGTGCCATGCCGTGCCATGCCGGTGCCATGCGGTGCCATGCCGTGCCATGCCGGTGCCATGCCATTCCATGCCGTGCCATGCGGTGCCATGCCATTCCATGCGGTGCCATGCCATTCCATGCCGTGCCATGCGGTGCCATGCCGTGCCATGCGGTGCCATGCCATTCCATGCGGTGCCATGCCATTCCATGCGGTGCCATGCCATTCCATGCGGTGCCATGCCATTCCATGCCATTCCATGCCATTCCATGCCATTCCATGCCATTCCATGCCATTCCATGCCATTCCATGCCATTCCATGCCATTCCATGCCATTCCATGCCATTCCATGCCATTCAATGCCGTGCCATGCCGGTGCCATGCCGTGCCATGCCGGAGCCATGCCGTGCCATGCCGGTGCCATGCCATGCCATGCCGGTGCCATGCCGTGCCATGCCGGTGCCATGCCGTGCCATGCCGGTGCCATGCCGTGCCATGCCGTGCCATGCCGGGCCATGCCATTCCATGCCATTCCATGCCATTCCATGCCATTCCATGCCAGTCCATGCCAGTCCATGCCATTCCATGCCATTCCATGTCACTCAATGCGGTGCCATGCCGTGCCATGCCGTGCCATTCAATGCCATTCCATGCCATTCAATGCCATTCAATGCCGTGCCATGCCGTGCCATGCCGGTGCCATGCCGTGCCATGCCGGTGCCATGCCGTGCCATGCCGGTGCCATGCCGTGCCATGCCGTGCCATGCCGTGCCATGCGGTGCCATGCCATTCCATGCCATTCCATGCCATTCCATGCCATTCCATGCCATTCCATGCCATTCCATGCCATTCCATGCCATTCCATGCCATTCCATGCCATTCCATGCCATTCCATGCCATTCCATGCCATTCCATGCCATTCCATGCCATTCCATGCCATTCCATGCCATTCCATGCCATTCCATGCCATTCCATGCCATTCCATGCCATTCCATGCCATTCCATGCCATTCCATGCCATTCCATGCCATTCAATGCCGTGCCATGCCGTGCCATGCCGTGCCATGCCGTGCCATGCCGTGCCATGCCGTGCCATGCCGTGCCATGCCGTGCCATGCCGGTGCCATGCCGTGCCATGCCGGTGCCATGCCGTGCCATGCCGGTGCCATGCCGGTGCCATGCCGTGCCATGCCGGTGCCATGCCGTGCCATGCCGGTGCCATGCCGGTGCCATGCCGTGCCATGCCGGTGCCATGCCGTGCCATGCCGGTGCCATGCCGTGCCATGCCGGTGCCATGCCGTGCCATGCCGGTGCCATGCCGTGCCATTCCATGCCATTCCATGCCATTCCATGCCATTCCATGCCATTCCATGCCATTCCATGCCGTGCCATGCCGGTGCCATCCCGTGCCATGCCGGTGCCATGCCGTGCCATGCCGGTGCCATGCCGTGCCATGCCGGTGCCATGCCGTGCCATGCCGGTGCCATGCCGTGCCATGCCGGTGCCATGCCGTGCCATGCCGGTGCCATGCCGTGCCATGCCGGTGCCATGCCGTGCCATGCCGGTGCCATGCCGGTGCCATGCCGTGCCATGCCGTGCCATGCCGGTGCCATGCGGTGCCATGCCGTGCCATGCCGGTGCCATGCGGTGCCATGCCGTGCCATGCCGGTGCCATGCCATTCCATGCCGTGCCATGCGGTGCCATGCCATTCCATGCCGTGCCATGCGGTGCCATGCCATTCCATGCGGTGCCATGCCATTCCATGAGTTGCCATGCCATTCCATGCGGTGCCATGCCATTCCATGCCATTCCATGCCATTCCATGCCATTCCATGCCATTCCATGCCATTCCATGCCATTCCATGCCATTCCATGCCATTCCATGCCATTCCATGCCATTCCATGCCATTCCATGCCATTCCATGCCATTCCATGCCATTCCATGCCATTCCATGCCATTCAATGCCGTGCCATGCCGTGCCATGCCGTGCCATGCCGGTGCCATGCCGTGCCATGCCGGTGCCATGCCGTGCCATGCCGGTGCCATGCCGTGCCATGCCGGTGCCATGCCGTGCCATGCCGGTGCCATGCCGTGCCATGCTGGTGCCATGCCGTGCCATACCGGTGCCATGCCGTGCCATGCCGGTGCCATGCCGTGCCATGCCGGTGCCATGCCGTGCCATGCCGGTGCCATGCCGTGCCATGCCGGTGCCATGCCGTGCCATGCCGGTGCCATGCCGTGCCATGCCGGTGCCATGCCGTGCCATGCCGGTGCCATGCCGTGCCATGCCGGTACCATGCCGTGCCATGCCGGTGCCATGCCGTGCCATGCCGGTGCCATGCCGTGCCATGCCGGTGCCATGCCGTGCCATGCCGTGCCATGCGGTGCCATGCCGTGCCATGCGGTGCCATGCCATTCCATGCCGTGCCATGCGGTGCCATGCCATTCCATGCGGTGCCATGCCATTCCATGCCGTGCCATGCGGTGCCATGCCATTCCATGCCATTCCATGCGGTGCCATGCCATTCCATGCCATTCCATGCCATTCCATGCCATTCCATGCCATTCCATGCCATTCCATGCCATTCCATGCCATTCCATGCCATTCCATGCCATTCCATGCCATTCCATGCCATTCCATGCCATTCCATGCCATTCCATGCCATTCCATGCCATTCCATGCCATTCCATGCCATTCCATGCCATTCCATGCCATTCCATGCCATTCCATGCCATTCCATGCCATTCCATGCCATTCCATGCCATTCCATGCCATTCCATGCCATTCCATGCCATTCCATGCCATTCCATGCCATTCCATGCCATTCCATGCCGTGCCATGCCATTCCATGCCGTGCCATGCCGGTGCCATACCGTGCCATGCCGGTGCCATGCCGTGCCATGCCGGTGCCATGCCGTGCCATGCCGGTGCCATGCCGTGCCATGCCGGTGCCATGCCGTGCCATGCCGGTGCCATGCCATTCCATGCCGTGCCATGCGGTGCCATGCCATTCCATGCGGTGCCATGCCATTCCATGCCGTGCCATGCCGGTGCCATGCCATTCCATGCCATTCCATGCCATTCCATGCCATTCCATGCCATTCCATGCCATTCCATGCCATTCCATGCCATTCCATGCCATTCCATGCCATTCCATGCCATTCCATGCCATTCCATGCCATTCCATGCCATTCCATGCCATTCCATGCCATTCCATGCCATTCCATGCCATTCCATGCCATTCCATGCCATTCCATGCCATTCCATGCCATTCCATGCCATTCCATGCCATTCCATGCCATTCCATGCCATTCCATGCCATTCCATGCCATTCCATGCCGTGCCATGCCATTCCATGCCGTGCCATGCCGGTGCCATACCGTGCCATGCCGGTGCCATGCCGTGCCATGCCGGTGCCATGCCGTGCCATGCCGGTGCCATGCCGTGCCATGCCGGTGCCATGCCGTGCCATGCCGGTGCCATGCCATTCCATGCCGTGCCATGCGGTGCCATGCCATTCCATGCGGTGCCATGCCATTCCATGCCATTCCATGCCATTCCATGCCATTCCATGCCATTCCATGCCATTCCATGCCATTCCATGCCATTCAATGCCGTGCCATGCCGGTGCCATGCCGGTGCCATGCCGGTGCCATGCCGGTGCCATGCCGGTGCCATGCCGGTGCCATGCCGGTGCCATGCCGTGCCATGCCGGTGCCATGCCGTGCCATGCCGGTGCCATGCCGTGCCATGCCGGTGCCATGCCGTGCCATGCCGGTGCCATGCCGTGCCATGCCGGTGCCATGCCGTGCCATGCCGGTGCCATGCCGTGCCATGCCGGTGCCATGCCGTGCCATGCCGGTGCCATGCCGTGCCATGCCGGTGCCATGCCGTGCCATGCCGTGCCATGCCATTCCATGCCATTCCATGCCATTCCATGCCATTCCATGCCATTCCATGCCATTCCATGCCATTCCATGCCATTCCATGCCGTGCCATGCCGGTGCCATGCCATTCCATGCCGTGCCATGCCGGTGCCATGCCGTGCCATGCCGTGCCATGCCGGTGCCATGCCGTGCCATGCCGGTGCCATGCCGTGCCATGCCGGTGCCATGCCGGTGCCATGCCGTGCCATGCCGTGCCATGCCGGTGCCATGCGGTGCCATGCCGTGCCATGCCGGTGCCATGCGGTGCCATGCCGTGCCATGCCGGTGCCATGCCATTCCATGCCGTGCCATGCGGTGCCATGCCATTCCATGCGGTGCCATGCCATTCCATGCCGTGCCATGCGGTGCCATGCCGTGCCATGCGGTGCCATGCCATTCCATGCGGTGCCATGCCATTCCATGCGGTGCCATGCCATTCCATGCGGTGCCATGCCATTCCATGCCATTCCATGCCATTCCATGCCATTCCATGCCATTCCATGCCATTCCATGCCATTCCATGCCATTCCATGCCATTCCATGCCATTCCATGCCATTCAATGCCGTGCCATGCCGGTGCCATGCCGTGCCATGCCGGAGCCATGCCGTGCCATGCCGGTGCCATGCCATGCCATGCCGGTGCCATGCGGTGCCATGCCGTGCCATGCCGGTGCCATGCCGTGCCATGCCGGTGCCATGCCGTGCCATGCCGGTGCCATGCCGTGCCATGCCGGTGCCATGCCGTGCCATGCCGGTGCCATGCCGTGCCATGCCGGTGCCATGCCGTGCCATGCCGGTGCCATGCCGGTGCCATGCCGTGCCATGCCATTCCATGCCATTCCATGCCATTCCATGCCATTCCATGCCATTCCATGCCATTCCATGCCATTCCATGCCATTCCATGCCGTGCCATGCCGGTGCCATGCCATTCCATGCCGTGCCATGCCGGTGCCATGCCGTGCCATGCCGTGCCATGCCGGTGCCATGCCGTGCCATGCCGGTGCCATGCCGTGCCATGCCGGTGCCATGCCGGTGCCATGCCGTGCCATGCCGTGCCATGCCGGTGCCATGCGGTGCCATGCCGTGCCATGCCGGTGCCATGCGGTGCCATGCCGTGCCATGCCGGTGCCATGCCATTCCATGCCGTGCCATGCGGTGCCATGCCATTCCATGCGGTGCCATGCCATTCCATGCCGTGCCATGCGGTGCCATGCCGTGCCATGCGGTGCCATGCCATTCCATGCGGTGCCATGCCATTCCATGCGGTGCCATGCCATTCCATGCGGTGCCATGCCATTCCATGCCATTCCATGCCATTCCATGCCATTCCATGCCATTCCATGCCATTCCATGCCATTCCATGCCATTCCATGCCATTCCATGCCATTCCATGCCATTCCATGCCATTCAATGCCGTGCCATGCCGGTGCCATGCCGTGCCATGCCGGAGCCATGCCGTGCCATGCCGGTGCCATGCCATGCCATGCCGGTGCCATGCCGTGCCATGCCGGTGCCATGCCGTGCCATGCCGGTGCCATGCCGTGCCATGCCGTGCCATGCCGGGCCATGCATTCCATGCCAGTCCATGCCAGTCCATGCCATTCCATGCCATTCCATGTCACTCAATGCGGTGCCATGCCGTGCCATGCCGTGCCATTCAATGCCATTCCATGCCATTCAATGCCATTCAATGCCGTGCCATGCCGTGCCATGCCGGTGCCATGCCGTGCCATGCCGGTGCCATGCCGTGCCATGCCGGTGCCATGCCGTGCCATGCCGTGCCATGCCGTGCCATGCGGTGCCATGCCATTCCATGCCATTCCATGCCATTCCATGCCATTCCATGCCATTCCATGCCATTCCATGCCATTCCATGCCATTCCATGCCATTCCATGCCATTCCATGCCATTCCATGCCATTCCATGCCATTCCATGCCATTCCATGCCATTCCATGCCATTCCATGCCATTCCATGCCATTCCATGCCATTCCATGCCATTCCATGCCATTCCATGCCATTCCATGCCATTCCATGCCATTCCATGCCATTCCATGCCATTCCATGCCATTCCATGCCATTCCATGCCATTCCATGCCATTCCATGCCATTCAATGCCGTGCCATGCCGTGCCATGCCGTGCCATGCCGTGCCATGCCGTGCCATGCCGTGCCATGCCGGTGCCATGCCGTGCCATGCCGGTGCCATGCCGTGCCATGCCGGTGCCATGCCGGTGCCATGCCGTGCCATGCCGGTGCCATGCCGTGCCATGCCGGTGCCATGCCGGTGCCATGCCGTGCCATGCCGGTGCCATGCCGTGCCATGCCGGTGCCATGCCGTGCCATGCCGGTGCCATGCCGTGCCATGCCGGTGCCATGCCGTGCCATTCCATGCCATTCCATGCCATTCCATGCCATTCCATGCCATTCCATGCCATTCCATGCCATTCCATGCCATTCCATGCCATTCCATGCCATTCCATGCCATTCCATGCCATTCAATGCCGTGCCATGCCGTGCCATGCCGTGCCATGCCGTGCCAATCCGTGCCATGCCGTGCCATGCCGGTGCCATGCCGTGCCATGCCGGTGCCATGCCGTGCCATGCCGGTGCCATGCCGTGCCATGCCGGTGCCATGCCGTGCCATTCCATGCCATTCCATGCCATTCCATGCCATTCCATGCCATTCCATGCCGTGCCATGCCGGTGCCATCCCGTGCCATGCCGGTGCCATGCCGTGCCATGCCGGTGCCATGCCGTGCCATGCCGGTGCCATGCCGTGCCATGCCGGTGCCATGCCGTGCCATGCCGGTGCCATGCCGTGCCATGCCGGTGCCATGCCGTGCCATGCCGGTGCCATGCCGTGCCATGCCGGTGCCATGCCGGTGCCATGCCGTGCCATGCCGTGCCATGCCGGTGCCATGCGGTGCCATGCCGTGCCATGCCGGTGCCATGCGGTGCCATGCCGTGCCATGCCGGTGCCATGCCATTCCATGCCGTGCCATGCGGTGCCATGCCATTCCATGCCGTGCCATGCGGTGCCATGCCATTCCATGCGGTGCCATGCCATTCCATGCGGTGCCATGCCATTCCATGCGGTGCCATGCCATTCCATGCGGTGCCATGCCATTCCATGCCATTCCATGCCATTCCATGCCATTCCATGCCATTCCATGCCATTCCATGCCATTCCATGCCATTCCATGCCATTCCATGCCATTCCATGCCATTCCATGCCATTCCATGCCATTCCATGCCATTCCATGCCATTCCATGCCATTCCATGCCATTCCATGCCATTCCATGCCATTCCATGCCATTCCATGCCATTCCATGCCATTCCATGCCATTCCATGCCATTCCATGCCATTCCATGCCATTCCATGCCATTCCATGCCATTCCATGCCATTCAATGCCGTGCCATGCCGTGCCATGCCGTGCCATGCCGGTGCCATGCCGTGCCATGCCGGTGCCATGCCGTGCCATGCCGGTGCCATGCCGTGCCATGCCGGTGCCATGCCGTGCCATGCCGGTGCCATGCCGTGCCATACCGGTGCCATGCCGTGCCATGCCGGTGCCATGCCGTGCCATGCCGGTGCCATGCCGTGCCATGCCGGTGCCATGCCGTGCCATGCCGGTGCCATGCCGTGCCATGCCATTCCATGCCGTGCCATGCCGGTGCCATACCGTGCCATGCCGGTGCCATGCCGTGCCATGCCGGTGCCATGCCGTGCCATGCCGGTGCCATGCCGTGCCATGCCGGTGCCATGCCGTGCCATGCCGGTGCCATGCCGTGCCATGCCGGTGCCATGCCGTGCCATGCCGGTGCCATGCCGTGCCATGCCGGTGCCATGCCGTGCCATGCCGGTGCCATGCCGTGCCATGCCGGTGCCATGCCGTGCCATGCCGGTGCCATGCCGTGCCATGCCGGTGCCATGCCGTGCCATGCCGGTGCCATGCCGTGCCATGCCGGTGTCATGCCGTGCCATGCCGTGCCATGCCGGTGCCATGCCGTGCCATGCCGGTGCCATGCCGTGCCATGCCGTGCCATGCCGTGCCATGCGGTGCCATGCCATTCCATGCCATTCCATGTCATTCCATGCCATTCCATGTCATTCCATGCCATTCCATGTCATTCCATGTCATTCCATGCCATTCCATGCCATTCCATGCCATTCCATGTCATTCCATGCCATTCCATGTCATTCCATGCCATTCCATGCCATTCCATGCCATTCCATGCCATTCCATGCCATTCCATGCCATTCCATGCCATTCCATGCCATTCCATGCCATTCCATGCCATTCCATG
Organism: Cryptus armator; assembly: GCA_963971235.1. Taxonomy (NCBI): domain Eukaryota; kingdom Metazoa; phylum Arthropoda; class Insecta; order Hymenoptera; family Ichneumonidae; genus Cryptus; species Cryptus armator. Next base: position 20,987 of record CAXARG010000171.1, read on the forward strand.
CCATTCCATGCCATTCCATGCCATTCCATGCCATTCCATGCCATTCCATGCCATTCCATGCCATTCCATGCCATTCCATGCCATTCCATGCCATTCCATGCCATTCCATGCCATTCCATGCCATTCCATGCCATTCCATGCCATTCCATGCCATTCCATGCCATTCCATGCCATTCCATGCCATTCCATGCCATTCCATGCCATTCCATGCCATTCCATGCCATTCCATGCCATTCCATGCCATTCCATGCCATTCCATGCCATTCCATGCCATTCCATGTCATTCCATGCCATTCCATGCCATTCCATGCCATTCCATGCCATTCCATGCCATTCCATGCCATTCCATGCCATTCCATGCCATTCCATGCCATTCCATGCCATTCCATGCCATTCCATGCCATTCCATGCCATTCCATGCCATTCCATGCCATTCCATGCCATTCCATGCCATTCCATGCCATTCCATGCCATTCCATGCCATTCCATGCCATTCCATGCCATTCCATGCCGTGCCATGCCATTCCATGCCGTGCCATGCCGGTGCCATGCCGTGCCATGCCGGTGCCATGCCGTGCCATGCCGGTGCCATGCCGTGCCATGCCGGTGCCATGCCGTGCCATGCCGTGCCATGCCGTGCCATGCCGGTGCCATGCCGTGCCATGCCGGTGCCATGCCGTGCCATGCCGGTGCCATGCCGTGCCATGCCGTGCCATGCCGGGCCATGCCATTCCATGCCATTCCATGCCAGTCCATGCCATTCCATGCCATTCCATGCCATTCCATGCCATTCCATGCCATTCCATGCCATTCCATGCCATTCCATGCCATTCCATGCCATTCCATGCCATTCCATGCCATTCCATGCCGTGCCATGCCATTCCATGCCGTGCCATGCCATTCCATGCCGTGCCATGCCATTCCATGCCGTGCCATGCCATTCCATGCCGTGCCATGCCGGTGCCATACCGTGCCATGCCGGTGCCATGCCGTGCCATGCCGGTGCCATGCCGTGCCATGCCGGTGCCATGCCGTGCCATGCCGGTGCCATGCCGTGCCATGCCGGTGCCATGCCGTGCCATGCCGGTGCCATGCCGTGCCATGCCGGTGCCATGCCGTGCCATGCCGGTGCCATGCCGTGCCATGCCGGTGCCATGCCGTGCCATGCCGGTGCCATGCCGTGCCATGCCGTGTCATGCCGTGCCATGCCGTGCCATGCCGGTGCCATGCCGTGCCATGCCGTGCCATGCCGTGCCATGCGGTGCCATGCCATTCCATGCCATTCCATGTCATTCCATGCCATTCCATGTCATTCCATGCCATTCCATGTCATTCCATGCCATTCCATGTCATTCCATGCCATTCCATGTCATTCCATGCCATTCCATGTCATTCCATGCCATTCCATGTCATTCCATGCCATTCCATGCCATTCCATGCCATTCCATGCCATTCCATGCCATTCCATGCCATTCCATGCCATTCCATGCCATTCCATGCCATTCCATGCCATTCCATGCCATTCCATGCCATTCCATGCCATTCCATGCCATTCCATGCCATTCCATGCCATTCCATGCCATTCCATGCCATTCCATGCCATTCCATGCCATTCCATGCCATTCCATGCCATTCCATGCCATTCCATGCCATTCCATGCCATTCCATGCCATTCCATGCCATTCCATGCCATTCCATGCCATTCCATGCCATTCCATGCCATTCCATGCCATTCCATGCCATTCCATGCCATTCCATGCCATTCCATGCCATTCCATGCCATTCCATGCCATTCCATGCCATTCCATGCCATTCCATGCCATTCCATGCCATTCCATGCCATTCCATGCCGTGCCATGCCGGTGCCATGCCGTGCCATGCCGTGCCATGCCGGTGCCATGCCGTGCCATGCCGGTGCCATGCCGTGCCATGCCGGTGCCATGCCGTGCCATGCCGGTGCCATGCCGTGCCATGCCGGTGCCATGCCGTGCCATGCCGGTGCCATGCCGTGCCATGCCGGTGGCATGCCGTGCCATGCCGGTGCCATGCCGTGCCATGCCGGTGCCATGCCGTGCCATGCCGGTGCCATGCCGTGCCATGCCGGTGCCATGCCGTGCCATGCCGGTGCCATGCCGTGCCATGCCGGTGCCATGCCGTGCCATGCCGTGCCATGCCGGTGCCATGCCGTGCCATGCCGGTGCCATGCCGTGCCATGCCGGTGCCATGCCGTGCCATGCCGGTGCCATGCCGTGCCATGCCGGTGCCATGCCGTGCCATGCCGGTGCCATGCCGTGCCATGCCGGTGCCATGCCGTGCCATGCCGGTGCCATGCCGTGCCATGCCGGTGCCATGCCGTGCCATGCCGGTGCCATGCCGTGCCATGCCGGTGCCATGCCGTGCCATGCCGGTGCCATGCCGTGCCATGCCGGTGCCATGCCGTGCCATGCCGGTGCCATGCCGTGCCATGCCGGTGCCATGCCGGTGCCATGCCGTGCCATGCCGGTGCCATGCCGTGCCATGCCGGTGCCATGCCATTCCATGCCGTGCCATGCGGTGCCATGCCATTCCATGCGGTGCCATGCCATTCCATGCCGTGCCATGCGGTGCCATGCCATTCCATGCGGTGCCATGCCATTCCATGCGGTGCCATGCCATTCCATGCCATTCCATGCCATTCCATGCCATTCCATGCCATTCCATGCCATTCCATGCCATTCCATGCCATTCCATGCCATTCCATGCCATTCCATGCCATTCCATGCCATTCCATGCCATTCAATGCCGTGCCATGCCGGTGCCATGCCGTGGCATGCCGGTGCCATGCCGTGGCATGCCGGTGCCATGCCGTGCCATGCCGGTGCCATGCCGTGCCATGCCGTGCCATGCCGGTGCCATGCCGTGCCATGCCGGTGCCATGCCGTGCCATGCCGGTGCCATGCCGTGCCATGCCGGTGCCATGCCGTGCCATGCCGGTGCCATGCCGTGCCATGCCGGTGCCATGCCGTGCCATGCCGGTGCCATGCCGTGCCATGCCGGTGCCATGCCGTGCCATGCCGGTGCCATGCCGTGCCTTGCCGGTGCCATGCCGTGCCATGCCGGTGCCATGCCGTGCCATGCCGGTGCCATGCCGTGCCATGCCGGTGCCATGCCATTCCATGCCATTCCATGCCATTCCATGCCATTCCATGCCATTCCATGCCGTGCCATGCCGTGCCATGCCGTGCCATGCCGTGCCATGCCGGTGCCATGCCGTGCCATGCCGGTGCCATGCCTTGCCATGCCGGTGCCATGCCGTGCCATGCCGGTGCCATGCCGTGCCATGCCGTGCCATGCCGGTGCCATGCCGTGCCATGCCGGTGCCATGCCGTGCCATGCCGTGCCATGCCGTGCCATGCCGTGCCATGCCGGTGCCATGCCGTGCCATGCCGTGCCATGCCATTCCATGCCATTCCATGCCATTCCATGCCATTCCATGCCATTCCATGCCATTCCATGCCATTCCATGCCATTCCATGCCATTCCATGCCATTCAATGCCGTGCCATGCCGTGCCATGCCGTGCCATGCCGTGCCATGCCGGTGCCATGCCGTGCCATGCCGGTGCCATGCCGTGCCATGCCGGTGCCATGCCGTGCCATGCCGGTGCCATGCCGTGCCATGCCGTGCCATGCCGGTGCCATGCCGTGCCATGCCGGTGCCATGCCGTGCCATGCCGGTGCCATGCCGTGCCATGCCGGTGCCATGCCGTGCCATGCCGGTGCCATGCCGTGCCATGCCGGTGCCATGCCGTGCCATGCCGGTGCCATGCCGTGCCATGCCGGTGCCATGCCGTGCCATGCCGGTGCCATGCCGGTGCCATGCCGGTGCCATGCCGTGCCATGCCGTGCCATGCCGGTGCCATGCCGTGCCATGCCGGTGCCATGCGGTGCCATGCCGGTGCCATGCGGTGCCATGCCGTGCCATGCCGTGCCATGCCGGTGCCATGCCATTCCATGCCGTGCCATGCGGTGCCATGCCATTCCATGCGTTGCCATGCCATTCCATGCCGTGCCATGCGGTGCCATGCCATTCCATACGGTGCCATGCCATTCCATGCGGTGCCATGCCATTCCATGCGGTGCCATGCCATTCCATGCCATTCCATGCCATTCCATGCCATTCCATGCCATTCCATGCCATTCCATGCCATTCCATGCCATTCCATGCCATTCCATGCCATTCCATGCCATTCCATGCCATTCAATGCCATTCCATGCCATTCCATGCCATTCAATGCCGTGCCATGCCGGTGCCATGCCGTGCCATGCCGGTGCCATGCCGTGCCATGCCGGTGCCATGCCATGCCATGCCGGTGCCATGCCGTGCCATGCCGGTGCCATGCCGTGCCATGCCGGTGCCATGCCGTGCCATGCCGGTGCCATGCCGTGCCATGCCGGTGCCATGCCGTGCCATGCCGGTGCCATGCCGTGCCATGCCGGTGCCATGCCGTGCCATGCCGTGCCATGCCGTGCCATGCCGTGCCATGCCGTGCCATGCCGTGCCATGCCGTGCCATGCGGTGCCATGCCATTCCATGCCATTCCATGCCATTCCATGTCATTCCATGCCATTCCATGCCATTCCATGCCATTCCATGCCATTCCATGCCATTCCATGTCATTCCATGCCATGCCGGTACCATGCCGTGCCATGCCGGTACCATGCCGTGCCATGCCGGTGCCATGCCGTGCCATGCCGGTGCCATGCCGTGCCATGCCGGTGCCATGCCGTGCCATGCCGGTGCCATGCCGTGCCATGCCGTGCCATGCGGTGCCATGCCGTGCCATGCGGTGCCATGCCATTCCATGCCATTCCATGCCATTCCATGCCATTCCATGCCATTCCATGCCATTCCATGCCATTCCATGCCATTCCATGCCATTCCATGCCATTCCATGCCATTCCATGCCATTCCATGCCATTCCATGCCATTCCATGCCATTCCATGCCATTCCATGCCATTCCATGCCATTCCATGCCATTCCATGCCATTCCATGCCATTCCATGCCATTCCATGCCATTCCATGCCATTCCATGCCATTCCATGCCATTCCATGCCATTCCATGCCATTCCATGCCATTCCATGCCATTCCATGCCATTCCATGCCATTCCATGCCATTCCATGCCATTCCATGCCATTCCATGCCATTCCATGCCATTCCATGCCATTCCATGCCATTCCATGCCATTCCATGCCATTCCATGCCATTCCATGCCATTCCATGCCATTCCATGCCATTCCATGCCATTCCATGCCATTCCATGCCATTCCATGCCATTCCATGCCATTCCATGCCATTCCATGCCATTCCATGCCATTCCATGCCATTCCATGCCATTCCATGCCATTCCATGCCATTCCATGCCATTCCATGCCATTCCATGCCATTCCATGCCATTCCATGCCATTCCATGCCATTCCATGCCATTCCATGCCGTGCCATGCCGGTGCCATGCCGTGCCATGCCGTGCCATGCCGGTGCCATGCCGTGCCATGCCGGTGCCATGCCGTGCCATGCCGGTGCCATGCCGTGCCATGCCGGTGCCATGCCGTGCCATGCCGGTGCCATGCCGTGCCATGCCGGTGGCATGCCGTGCCATGCCGGTGCCATGCCGTGCCATGCCGGTGCCATGCCGTGCCATGCCGGTGCCATGCCGTGCCATGCCGGTGCCATGCCGTGCCATGCCGGTGCCATGCCGTGCCATGCCGTGCCATGCCGGTGCCATGCCGTGCCATGCCGGTGCCATGCCGTGCCATGCCGGTGCCATGCCGTGCCATGCCGGTGCCATGCCGTGCCATGCCGGTGCCATGCCGTGCCATGCCGGTGCCATGCCGTGCCATGCCGGTGCCATGCCGTGCCATGCCGGTGCCATGCCGTGCCATGCCGGTGCCATGCCGTGCCATGCCGGTGCCATGCCGTGCCATGCCGGTGCCATGCCGTGCCATGCCGGTGCCATGCCGTGCCATGCCGGTGCCATGCCGTGCCATGCCGGTGCCATGCCGGTGCCATGCCGTGCCATGCCGGTGCCATGCCGTGCCATGCCGGTGCCATGCCGTGCCATGCCGGTGCCATGCCATTCCATGCCGTGCCATGCGGTGCCATGCCATTCCATGCGGTGCCATGCCATTCCATGCCGTGCCATGCGGTGCCATGCCATTCCATGCGGTGCCATGCCATTCCATGCGGTGCCATGCCATTCCATGCCATTCCATGCCATTCCATGCCATTCCATGCCATTCCATGCCATTCCATGCCATTCCATGCCATTCCATGCCATTCCATGCCATTCCATGCCATTCCATGCCATTCCATGCCATTCAATGCCGTGCCATGCCGGTGCCATGCCGTGGCATGCCGGTGCCATGCCGTGCCATGCCGGTGCCATGCCGTGCCATGCCGTGCCATGCCGGTGCCATGCCGTGCCATGCCGGTGCCATGCCGTGCCATGCCGGTGCCATGCCGTGCCATGCCGGTGCCATGCCGTGCCATGCCGGTGCCATGCCGTGCCATGCCGGTGCCATGCCGTGCCATGCCGGTGCCATGCCGTGCCATGCCGGTGCCATGCCGTGCCATGCCGGTGCCATGCCGTGCCTTGCCGGTGCCATGCCGTGCCATGCCGGTGCCATGCCGTGCCATGCCGGTGCCATGCCATTCCATGCCATTCCATGCCATTCCATGCCATTCCATGCCATTCCATGCCGTGCCATGCCGTGCCATGCCGTGCCATGCCGTGCCATGCCGTGCCATGCCGGTGCCATGCCGTGCCATGCCGGTGCCATGCCTTGCCATGCCGGTGCCATGCCGTGCCATGCCGGTGCCATGCCGTGCCATGCCGTGCCATGCCGGTGCCATGCCGTGCCATGCCGGTGCCATGCCGTGCCATGCCGTGCCATGCCGTGCCATGCCGTGCCATGCCGGTGCCATGCCGTGCCATGCCGTGCCATGCCATTCCATGCCATTCCATGCCATTCCATGCCATTCCATGCCATTCCATGCCATTCCATGCCATTCCATGCCATTCCATGCCATTCCATGCCATTCAATGCCGTGCCATGCCGTGCCATGCCGTGCCATGCCGTGCCATGCCGGTGCCATGCCGTGCCATGCCGGTGCCATGCCGTGCCATGCCGGTGCCATGCCGTGCCATGCCGGTGCCATGCCGTGCCATGCCGTGCCATGCCGGTGCCATGCCGTGCCATGCCGTGCCATGCCGGTGCCATGCCGTGCCATGCCGGTGCCATGCCGTGCCATGCCGGTGCCATGCCGTGCCATGCCGGTGCCATGCCGTGCCATGCCGGTGCCATGCCGTGCCATGCCGGTGCCATGCCGTGCCATGCCGGTGCCATGCCGGTGCCATGCCGGTGCCATGCCGTGCCATGCCGTGCCATGCCGGTGCCATGCCGTGCCATGCCGGTGCCATGCGGTGCCATGCCGGTGCCATGCGGTGCCATGCCGTGCCATGCCGTGCCATGCCGGTGCCATGCCATTCCATGCCGTGCCATGCGGTGCCATGCCATTCCATGCGTTGCCATGCCATTCCATGCCGTGCCATGCGGTGCCATGCCATTCCATACGGTGCCATGCCATTCCATGCGGTGCCATGCCATTCCATGCGGTGCCATGCCATTCCATGCCATTCCATGCCATTCCATGCCATTCCATGCCATTCCATGCCATTCCATGCCATTCCATGCCATTCCATGCCATTCCATGCCATTCCATGCCATTCCATGCCATTCAATGCCATTCCATGCCATTCCATGCCATTCAATGCCGTGCCATGCCGGTGCCATGCCGTGCCATGCCGGTGCCATGCCGTGCCATGCCGGTGCCATGCCGTGCCATGCCGGTGCCATGCCATGCCATGCCGGTGCCATGCCGTGCCATGCCGGTGCCATGCCGTGCCATGCCGGTGCCATGCCGTGCCATGCCGGTGCCATGCCGTGCCATGCCGGTGCCATGCCGTGCCATGCCGGTGCCATGCCGTGCCATGCCGGTGCCATGCCGTGCCATGCCGGTGCCATGCCGTGCCATGCCGTGCCATGCCGTGCCATGCCGTGCCATGCCGTGCCATGCCGTGCCATGCCGTGCCATGCGGTGCCATGCCATTCCATGCCATTCCATGCCATTCCATGTCATTCCATGCCATTCCATGCCATTCCATGCCATTCCATGCCATTCCATGCCATTCCATGTCATTCCATGCCATTCCATGTCATTCCATGCCATGCCGGTACCATGCCGTGCCATGCCGGTACCATGCCGTGCCATGCCGGTGCCATGCCGTGCCATGCCGGTGCCATGCCGTGCCATGCCGGTGCCATGCCGTGCCATGCCGGTGCCATGCCGTGCCATGCCGTGCCATGCGGTGCCATGCCGTGCCATGCGGTGCCATGCCATTCCATGCCATTCCATGCCATTCCATGCCATTCCATGCCATTCCATGCCATTCCATGCCATTCCATGCCATTCCATGCCATTCCATGCCATTCCATGCCATTCCATGCCATTCCATGCCATTCCATGCCATTCCATGCCATTCCATGCCATTCCATGCCATTCCATGCCATTCCATGCCATTCCATGCCATTCCATGCCATTCCATGCCATTCCATGCCATTCCATGCCATTCCATGCCATTCCATGCCATTCCATGCCATTCCATGCCATTCCATGCCATTCCATGCCATTCCATGCCATTCCATGCCATTCCATGCCATTCCATGCCGTGCCATGCCATTCCATGCCGTGCCATGCCGGTGCCATACCGTGCCATGCCGGTGCCATGCCGTGCCATGCCGGTGCCATGCCGTGCCATGCCGGTGCCATGCCGTGCCATGCCGGTGCCATGCCGTGCCATGCCGGTGCCATGCCGTGCCATGCCGGTGCCATGCCGTGCCATGCCGGTGCCATGCCGTGCCATGCCGGTGCCATGCCGTGCCATGCCGGTGTCATGCCGTGCCATGCCGTGCCATGCCGGTGCCATGCCGTGCCATGCCGGTGCCATGCCGTGCCATGCCGTGCCATGCCGTGCCATGCGGTGCCATGCCATTCCATGCCATTCCATGTCATTCCATGCCATTCCATGTCATTCCATGCCATTCCATGTCATTCCATGCCATTCCATGTCATTCCATGCCATTCCATGTCATTCCATGCCATTCCATGTCATTCCATGCCATTCCATGTCATTCCATGCCATTCCATGCCATTCCATGCCATTCCATGCCATTCCATGCCATTCCATGCCATTCCATGCCATTCCATGCCATTCCATGCCATTCCATGCCATTCCATGCCATTCCATGCCATCCCATGCCATTCCATGCCATTCCATGCCATTCCATGCCATTCCATGCCATTCCATGCCATTCCATGCCATTCCATGCCATTCCATGCCATTCCATGCCATTCCATGCCATTCCATGCCATTCCATGCCATTCCATGCCATTCCATGCCATTCCATGCCATTCCATGCCATTCCATGCCATTCCATGCCATTCCATGCCATTCCATGCCATTCCATGCCATTCCATGCCATTCCATGCCATTCCATGCCATTCCATGCCATTCCATGCCATTCCATGCCATTCCATGCCGTGCCATGCCATTCCATGCCGTGCCATGCCGGTGCCATGCCGTGCCATGCCGGTGCCATGCCGTGCCATGCCGGTGCCATGCCGTGCCATGCCGGTGCCATGCCGTGCCATGCCGGTGCCATGCCGTGCCATGCCGGTGCCATGCCGTGCCATGCCGGTGGCATGCCGTGCCATGCCGGTGCCATGCCGTGCCATGCCGGTGCCATGCCGTGCCATGCCGGTGCCATGCCGTGCCATGCCGGTGCCATGCCGTGCCATGCCGTGCCATGCCGGTGCCATGCCGTGCCATGCCGGTGCCATGCCGTGCCATGCCGGTGCCATGCCGTGCCATGCCGTGCCATGCCGGTGCCATGCCGTGCCATGCCGGTGCCATGCCGTGCCATGCCGGTGCCATGCCGTGCCATGCCGGTGCCATGCCGTGCCATGCCGGTGCCATGCCGTGCCATGCCGGTGCCATGCCGTGCCATGCCGGTGCCATGCCGTGCCATGCCGGTGCCATGCCGTGCCATGCCGGTGCCATGCCGTGCCATGCCGGTGCCATGCCGTGCCATGCCGGTGCCATGCCGCTGCCATGCCGGTGCCATGCCGCTGCCATGCCGTGCCATGCCGTGCCATGCCGTGCCATGCCGGTGCCATGCCGTGCCATGCCGTGCCATGCGGTGCCATGCCATTCCATGCGGTGCCATGCCATTCCATGCCGTGCCATGCGGTGCCATGCCATTCCATGCCATTCCATGCCATTCCATGCCATTCCATGCCATTCCATGCCATTCCATGCCATTCCATGCCATTCCATGCCATTCAATGCCGTGCCATGCCGGTGCCATGCCGGTGCCATGCCGGTGCCATGCCGGTGCCATGCCGGTGCCATGCCGGTGCCATGCCGGTGCCATGCCGGTGCCATGCCGGTGCCATGCCGTGCCATGCCGGTGCCATGCCGTGCCATGCCGGTGCCATGCCGTGCCATGCCGGTGCCATGCCGTGCCATGCCGGTGCCATGCCGTGCCATGCCGGTGCCATGCCGTGCCATGCCGGTGCCATGCCGTGCCATGCCGGTGCCATGCCGGTGCCATGCCGTGCCATGCCATTCCATGCCATTCCATGCCATTCCATGCCATTCCATGCCATTCCATGCCATTCCATGCCATTCCATGCCATTCCATGCCGTGCCATGCCGGTGCCATGCCATTCCATGCCGTGCCATGCCGGTGCCATGCCGTGCCATGCCGTGCCATGCCGGTGCCATGCCGTGCCATGCCGGTGCCATGCCGGTGCCATGCCGTGCCATGCCGTGCCATGCCGGTGCCATGCGGTGCCATGCCGTGCCATGCCGGTGCCATGCGGTGCCATGCCGTGCCATGCCGGTGCCATGCCATTCCATGCCGTGCCATGCGGTGCCATGCCATTCCATGCGGTGCCATGCCATTCCATGCCGTGCCATGCGGTGCCATGCCGTGCCATGCGGTGCCATGCCATTCCATGCGGTGCCATGCCATTCCATGCGGTGCCATGCCATTCCATGCGGTGCCATGCCATTCCATGCCATTCCATGCCATTCCATGCCATTCCATGCCATTCCATGCCATTCCATGCCATTCCATGCCATTCCATGCCATTCCATGCCATTCAATGCCGTGCCATGCCGGTGCCATGCCGTGCCATGCCGGAGCCATGCCGTGCCATGCCGGTGCCATGCCATGCCATGCCGGTGCCATGCCGTGCCATGCCGGTGCCATGCCGTGCCATGCCGGTGCCATGCCGTGCCATGCCGTGCCATGCCGGGCCATGCCATTCCATGCCATTCCATGCCAGTCCATGCCAGTCCATGCCATTCCATGCCATTCCATGTCACTCAATGCGGTGCCATGCCGTGCCATGCCGTGCCATTCAATGCCATTCCATGCCATTCAATGCCATTCAATGCCGTGCCATGCCGTGCCATGCCGGTGCCATGCCGTGCCATGCCGGTGCCATGCCGTGCCATGCCGGTGCCATGCCGTGCCATGCCGTGCCATGCCGTGCCATGCGGTGCCATGCCATTCCATGCCATTCCATGCCATCCATGCCATTCCATGCCATTCCATGCCATTCCATGCCATTCCATGCCATTCCATGCCATTCCATGCCATTCCATGCCATTCCATGCCATTCCATGCCATTCCATGCCATTCCATGCCATTCCATGCCATTCCATGCCATTCCATGCCATTCCATGCCATTCCATGCCATTCCATGCCATTCCATGCCATTCCATGCCATTCCATGCCATTCAATGCCGTGCCATGCCGTGCCATGCCGTGCCATGCCGTGCCATGCCGTGCCATGCCGTGCCATGCCGTGCCATGCCGTGCCATGCCGGTGCCATGCCGTGCCATGCCGGTGCCATGCCGTGCCATGCCGGTGCCATGCCGGTGCCATGCCGTGCCATGCCGGTGCCATGCCGTGCCATGCCGGTGCCATGCCGGTGCCATGCCGTGCCATGCCGGTGCCATGCCGTGCCATGCCGGTGCCATGCCGTGCCATGCCGGTGCCATGCCGTGCCATGCCGGTGCCATGCCGTGCCATTCCATGCCATTCCATGCCATTCCATGCCATTCCATGCCATTCCATGCCATTCCATGCCGTGCCATGCCGGTGCCATCCCGTGCCATGCCGGTGCCATGCCGTGCCATGCCGGTGCCATGCCGTGCCATGCCGGTGCCATGCCGTGCCATGCCGGTGCCATGCCGTGCCATGCCGGTGCCATGCCGTGCCATGCCGGTGCCATGCCGTGCCATGCCGGTGCCATGCCGTGCCATGCCGGTGCCATGCCGGTGCCATGCCGTGCCATGCCGTGCCATGCCGGTGCCATGCGGTGCCATGCCGTGCCATGCCGGTGCCATGCGGTGCCATGCCGTGCCATGCCGGTGCCATGCCATTCCATGCCGTGCCATGCGGTGCCATGCCATTCCATGCCGTGCCATGCGGTGCCATGCCATTCCATGCGGTGCCATGCCATTCCATGAGTTGCCATGCCATTCCATGCGGTGCCATGCCATTCCATGCCATTCCATGCCATTCCATGCCATTCCATGCCATTCCATGCCATTCCATGCCATTCCATGCCATTCCATGCCATTCCATGCCATTCCATGCCATTCCATGCCATTCCATGCCATTCCATGCCATTCCATGCCATTCCATGCCATTCCATGCCATTCCATGCCATTCCATGCCATTCAATGCCGTGCCATGCCGTGCCATGCCGTGCCATGCCGGTGCCATGCCGTGCCATGCCGGTGCCATGCCGTGCCATGCCGGTGCCATGCCGTGCCATGCCGGTGCCATGCCGTGCCATGCCGGTGCCATGCCGTGCCATGCTGGTGCCATGCCGTGCCATACCGGTGCCATGCCGTGCCATGCCGGTGCCATGCCGTGCCATGCCGGTGCCATGCCGTGCCATGCCGGTGCCATGCCGTGCCATGCCGGTGCCATGCCGTGCCATGCCGGTGCCATGCCGTGCCATGCCGGTGCCATGCCGTGCCATGCCGGTACCATGCCGTGCCATGCCGGTGCCATGCCGTGCCATGCCGGTGCCATGCCGTGCCATGCCGGTGCCATGCCGTGCCATGCCGTGCCATGCGGTGCCATGCCGTGCCATGCGGTGCCATGCCATTCCATGCCGTGCCATGCGGTGCCATGCCATTCCATGCGGTGCCATGCCATTCCATGCCGTGCCATGCGGTGCCATGCCATTCCATGCCATTCCATGCGGTGCCATGCCATTCCATGCCATTCCATGCCATTCCATGCCATTCCATGCCATTCCATGCCATTCCATGCCATTCCATGCCATTCCATGCCATTCCATGCCATTCCATGCCATTCCATGCCATTCCATGCCATTCCATGCCATTCCATGCCATTCCATGCCATTCCATGCCATTCCATGCCATTCCATGCCATTCCATGCCATTCCATGCCATTCCATGCCATTCCATGCCATTCCATGCCATTCCATGCCATTCCATGCCATTCCATGCCATTCCATGCCATTCCATGCCGTGCCATGCCATTCCATGCCGTGCCATGCCGGTGCCATACCGTGCCATGCCGGTGCCATGCCGTGCCATGCCGGTGCCATGCCGTGCCATGCCGGTGCCATGCCGTGCCATGCCGGTGCCATGCCGTGCCATGCCGGTGCCATGCCATTCCATGCCGTGCCATGCGGTGCCATGCCATTCCATGCGGTGCCATGCCATTCCATGCCGTGCCATGCGGTGCCATGCCATTCCATGCCATTCCATGCGGTGCCATGCCATTCCATGCCATTCCATGCCATTCCATGCCATTCCATGCCATTCCATGCCATTCCATGCCATTCCATGCCATTCCATGCCATTCCATGCCATTCAATGCCGTGCCATGCCGGTGCCATGCCGGTGCCATGCCGGTGCCATGCCGGTGCCATGCCGGTGCCATGCCGGTGCCATGCCGTGCCATGCCGGTGCCATGCCGTGCCATGCCGGTGCCATGCCGTGCCATGCCGGTGCCATGCCGTGCCATGCCGGTGCCATGCCGTGCCATGCCGGTGCCATGCCGTGCCATGCCGGTGCCATGCCGTGCCATGCCGGTGCCATGCCGTGCCATGCCGGTGCCATGCCGTGCCATGCCGGTGCCATGCCGTGCCATGCCGGTGCCATGCCGTGCCATGCCGGTGCCATGCCGTGCCATGCCGGTGCCATGCCGTGCCATGCCGGTGCCATGCCGGTGCCATGCCGTGCCATGCCATTCCATGCCATTCCATGCCATTCCATGCCATTCCATGCCATTCCATGCCATTCCATGCCATTCCATGCCATTCCATGCCGTGCCATGCCGGTGCCATGCCATTCCATGCCGTGCCATGCCGGTGCCATGCCGTGCCATGCCGTGCCATGCCGGTGCCATGCCGTGCCATGCCGGTGCCATGCCGTGCCATGCCGGTGCCATGCCGGTGCCATGCCGTGCCATGCCGTGCCATGCCGGTGCCATGCGGTGCCATGCCGTGCCATGCCGGTGCCATGCGGTGCCATGCCGTGCCATGCCGGTGCCATGCCATTCCATGCCGTGCCATGCGGTGCCATGCCATTCCATGCGGTGCCATGCCATTCCATGCCGTGCCATGCGGTGCCATGCCGTGCCATGCGGTGCCATGCCATTCCATGCGGTGCCATGCCATTCCATGCGGTGCCATGCCATTCCATGCGGTGCCATGCCATTCCATGCCATTCCATGCCATTCCATGCCATTCCATGCCATTCCATGCCATTCCATGCCATTCCATGCCATTCCATGCCATTCCATGCCATTCCATGCCATTCAATGCCGTGCCATGCCGGTGCCATGCCGTGCCATGCCGGAGCCATGCCGTGCCATGCCGGTGCCATGCCATGCCATGCCGGTGCCATGCCGTGCCATGCCGGTGCCATGCCGTGCCATGCCGGTGCCATGCCGTGCCATGCCGTGCCATGCCGGGCCATGCCATTCCATGCCATTCCATGCCAGTCCATGCCAGTCCATGCCATTCCATGCCATTCCATGTCACTCAATGCGGTGCCATGCCGTGCCATGCCGTGCCATTCAATGCCATTCCATGCCATTCAATGCCATTCAATGCCGTGCCATGCCGTGCCATGCCGGTGCCATGCCGTGCCATGCCGGTGCCATGCCGTGCCATGCCGGTGCCATGCCGTGCCATGCCGTGCCATGCCGTGCCATGCGGTGCCATGCCATTCCATGCCATTCCATGCCATTCCATGCCATTCCATGCCATTCCATGCCATTCCATGCCATTCCATGCCATTCCATGCCATTCCATGCCATTCCATGCCATTCCATGCCATTCCATGCCATTCCATGCCATTCCATGCCATTCCATGCCATTCCATGCCATTCCATGCCATTCCATGCCATTCCATGCCATTCCATGCCATTCCATGCCATTCCATGCCATTCCATGCCATTCCATGCCATTCCATGCCATTCCATGCCATTCCATGCCATTCCATGCCATTCCATGCCATTCCATGCCATTCCATGCCATTCCATGCCATTCCATGCCATTCCATGCCATTCCATGCCATTCAATGCCGTGCCATGCCGTGCCATGCCGTGCCATGCCGTGCCATGCCGTGCCATGCCGTGCCATGCCGGTGCCATGCCGTGCCATGCCGGTGCCATGCCGTGCCATGCCGGTGCCATGCCGGTGCCATGCCGTGCCATGCCGGTGCCATGCCGTGCCATGCCGGTGCCATGCCGGTGCCATGCCGTGCCATGCCGGTGCCATGCCGTGCCATGCCGGTGCCATGCCGTGCCATGCCGGTGCCATGCCGTGCCATGCCGGTGCCATGCCGTGCCATTCCATGCCATTCCATGCCATTCCATGCCATTCCATGCCATTCCATGCCATTCCATGCCATTCCATGCCATTCCATGCCATTCCATGCCATTCCATGCCATTCCATGCCATTCCATGCCA
This sequence comes from Cryptus armator, assembly GCA_963971235.1. Classification (NCBI taxonomy): domain Eukaryota; kingdom Metazoa; phylum Arthropoda; class Insecta; order Hymenoptera; family Ichneumonidae; genus Cryptus; species Cryptus armator. Next base: position 37,128 of record CAXARG010000171.1, read on the forward strand.
TTCCATGCCATTCCATGCCATTCAATGCCGTGCCATGCCGTGCCATGCCGTGCCATGCCGTGCCATGCCGTGCCATGCCGTGCCATGCCGTGCCATGCCGTGCCATGCCGTGCCATGCCGGTGCCATGCCGTGCCATGCCGGTGCCATGCCGTGCCATGCCGGTGCCATGCCGGTGCCATGCCGTGCCATGCCGGTGCCATGCCGGTGCCATGCCGTGCCATGCCGGTGCCATGCCGGTGCCATGCCGTGCCATGCCGGTGCCATGCCGTGCCATGCCGGTGCCATGCCGTGCCATACCGGTGCCATGCCGTGCCATGCCGGTGCCATGCCGTGCCATGCCGGTGCCATGCCGTGCCATGCCGGTGCCATGCCGTGCCATGCCGGTGCCATGCCGTGCCATGCCGGTGCCATGCCGTGCCATGCCGGTGCCATGCCGTGCCATGCCGGTACCATGCCGTGCCATGCCGGTGCCATGCCGTGCCATGCCGGTGCCATGCCGTGCCATGCCGGTGCCATGCCGTGCCATGCCGTGCCATGCGGTGCCATGCCATTCCATGCCATTCCATGCCATTCCATGCCATTCCATGCCATTCCATGCCATTCCATGCCATTCCATGCCATTCCATGCCATTCCATGCCATTCCATGCCATTCCATGCCATTCCATGCCATTCCATGCCATTCCATGCCATTCCATGCCATTCCATGCCATTCCATGCCATTCCATGCCATTCCATGCCATTCCATGCCATTCCATGCCATTCCATGCCATTCCATGCCATTCCATGCCATTCCATGCCATTCCATGCCATTCCATGCCATTCCATGCCATTCCATGCCATTCCATGCCATTCCATGCCATTCCATGCCATTCCATGCCATTCCATGCCATTCCATGCCATTCCATGCCATTCCATGCCATTCCATGCCATTCCATGCCATTCCATGCCATTCCATGCCATTCCATGCCATTCCATGCCATTCCATGCCATTCCATGCCATTCCATGCCATTCCATGCCATTCCATGCCATTCCATGCCATTCCATGCCATTCCATGCCATTCCATGCCATTCCATGCCATTCCATGCCATTCCATGCCATTCCATGCCATTCCATGCCATTCCATGCCATTCCATGCCATTCCATGCCATTCCATGCCATTCCATGCCGTGCCATGCCGGTGCCATACCGTGCCATGCCGGTGCCATGCCGTGCCATGCCGGTGCCATGCCGTGCCATGCCGGTGCCATGCCGTGCCATGCCGGTGCCATGCCGTGCCATGCCGGTGCCATGCCATTCCATGCCGTGCCATGCGGTGCCATGCCATTCCATGCCGTGCCATGCGGTGCCATGCCATTCCATGCGGTGCCATGCCATTCCATGCGGTGCCATGCCATTCCATGCCATTCCATGCCATTCCATGCCATTCCATGCCATTCCATGCCATTCCATGCCATTCCATGCCATTCCATGCCATTCCATGCCATTCAATGCCGTGCCATGCCGGTGCCATGCCGGTGCCATGCCGGTGCCATGCCGGTGCCATGCCGGTGCCATGCCGGTGCCATGCCGTGCCATGCCGGTGCCATGCCGTGCCATGCCGGTGCCATGCCGTGCCATGCCGGTGCCATGCCGTGCCATGCCGGTGCCATGCCGTGCCATGCCGGTGCCATGCCGTGCCATGCCGGTGCCATGCCGTGCCATGCCGGTGCCATGCCGTGCCATGCCGGTGCCATGCCGTGCCATGCCGGTGCCATGCCGTGCCATGCCGGTGCCATGCCGGTGCCATGCCGTGCCATGCCATTCCATGCCATTCCATGCCATTCCATGCCATTCCATGCCATTCCATGCCATTCCATGCCATTCCATGCCGTGCCATGCCGGTGCCATGCCATTCCATGCCGTGCCATGCCGGTGCCATGCCGTGCCATGCCGTGCCATGCCGGTGCCATGCCGTGCCATGCCGGTGCCATGCCGGTGCCATGCCGTGCCATGCCGTGCCATGCCGGTGACATGCGGTGCCATGCCGTGCCATGCCGGTGCCATGCGGTGCCATGCCGTGCCATGCCGGTGCCATGCCATTCCATGCCGTGCCATGCGGTGCCATGCCATTCCATGCGGTGCCATGCCATTCCATGCCGTGCCATGCGGTGCCATGCCGTGCCATGCGGTGCCATGCCATTCCATGCGGTGCCATGCCATTCCATGCGGTGCCATGCCATTCCATGCGGTGCCATGCCATTCCATGCCATTCCATGCCATTCCATGCCATTCCATGCCATTCCATGCCATTCCATGCCATTCCATGCCATTCCATGCCATTCCATGCCATTCCATGCCATTCCATGCCATTCCATGCCATTCAATGCCGTGCCATGCCGGTGCCATGCCGTGCCATGCCGTGCCATGCCGGGCCATGCCATTCCATGCCATTCCATGCCAGTCCATGCCAGTCCATGCCATTCCATGCCATTCCATGTCACTCAATGCGGTGCCATGCCGTGCCATGCCGTGCCATTCAATGCCATTCCATGCCATTCAATGCCATTCAATGCCGTGCCATGCCGTGCCATGCCGGTGCCATGCCGTGCCATGCCGGTGCCATGCCGTGCCATGCCGGTGCCATGCCGTGCCATGCCGTGCCATGCCGTGCCATGCGGTGCCATGCCATTCCATGCCATTCCATGCCATTCCATGCCATTCCATGCCATTCCATGCCATTCCATGCCATTCCATGCCATTCCATGCCATTCCATGCCATTCCATGCCATTCCATGCCATTCCATGCCATTCCATGCCATTCCATGCCATTCCATGCCATTCCATGCCATTCCATGCCATTCCATGCCATTCCATGCCATTCCATGCCATTCCATGCCATTCCATGCCATTCCATGCCATTCCATGCCATTCCATGCCATTCCATGCCATTCCATGCCATTCCATGCCATTCCATGCCATTCAATGCCGTGCCATGCCGTGCCATGCCGTGCCATGCCGTGCCATGCCGTGCCATGCCGTGCCATGCCGTGCCATGCCGTGCCATGCCGTGCCATGCCGGTGCCATGCCGTGCCATGCCGGTGCCATGCCGTGCCATGCCGGTGCCATGCCGTGCCATGCCGGTGCCATGCCGGTGCCATGCCGTGCCATGCCGTGCCATGCCATTCCATGCCGTGCCATGCCATTCCATGCCGTGCCATGCCGGTGCCATACCGTGCCATGCCGGTGCCATGCCGTGCCATGCCGGTGCCATGCCGTGCCATGCCGGTGCCATGCCGTGCCATGCCGGTGCCATGCCGTGCCATGCCGGTGCCATGCCGTGCCATGCCGGTGCCATGCCGTGCCATGCCGGTGCCATGCCGTGCCATGCCGGTGCCATGCCGTGCCATGCCGGTGCCATGCCGTGCCATGCCGGTGCCATGCCGTGCCATGCCGGTGCCATGCCGTGCCATGCCGGTGCCATGCCGTGCCATGCCGGTGTCATGCCGTGCCATGCCGTGCCATGCCGGTGCCATGCCGTGCCATGCCGGTGCCATGCCGTGCCATGCCGTGCCATGCCGTGCCATGCGGTGCCATGCCATTCCATGCCATTCCATGTCATTCCATGCCATTCCATGTCATTCCATGCCATTCCATGTCATTCCATGCCATTCCATGTCATTCCATGTCATTCCATGCCATTCCATGCCATTCCATGCCATTCCATGTCATTCCATGCCATTCCATGTCATTCCATGCCATTCCATGCCATTCCATGCCATTCCATGCCATTCCATGCCATTCCATGCCATTCCATGCCATTCCATGCCATTCCATGCCATTCCATGCCATTCCATGCCATTCCATGCCATTCCATGCCATTCCATGCCATTCCATGCCATTCCATGCCATTCCATGCCATTCCATGCCATTCCATGCCATTCCATGCCATTCCATGCCATTCCATGCCATTCCATGCCATTCCATGCCATTCCATGCCATTCCATGCCATTCCATGCCATTCCATGCCATTCCATGCCATTCCATGCCATTCCATGCCATTCCATGCCATTCCATGCCATTCCATGCCATTCCATGCCATTCCATGCCATTCCATGCCATTCCATGCCATTCCATGCCATTCCATGCCATTCCATGCCATTCCATGCCATTCCATGCCATTCCATGCCATTCCATGCCATTCCATGCCATTCCATGCCATTCCATGCCATTCCATGCCATTCCATGCCATTCCATGCCATTCCATGCCGTGCCATGCCATTCCATGCCGTGCCATGCCGGTGCCATGCCGTGCCATGCCGGTGCCATGCCGTGCCATGCCGGTGCCATGCCGTGCCATGCCGGTGCCATGCCGTGCCATGCCGTGCCATGCCGTGCCATGCCGGTGCCATGCCGTGCCATGCCGGTGCCATGCCGTGCCATGCCGGTGCCATGCCGTGCCATGCCGTGCCATGCCGGGCCATGCCATTCCATGCCATTCCATGCCAGTCCATGCCATTCCATGCCATTCCATGCCATTCCATGCCATTCCATGCCATTCCATGCCATTCCATGCCATTCCATGCCATTCCATGCCATTCCATGCCATTCCATGCCATTCCATGCCATTCCATGCCGTGCCATGCCATTCCATGCCGTGCCATGCCGGTGCCATGCCGTGCCATGCCGGTGCCATGCCGTGCCATGCCGGTGCCATGCCGTGCCATGCCGGTGCCATGCCGTGCCATGCCGGTGCCATGCCGTGCCATGCCGTGCCATGCCGTGCCATGCCGGTGCCATGCCGTGCCATGCCGGTACCATGCCGTGCCATGCCGGTGCCATGCCGTGCCATGCCGTGCCATGCCGGGCCATGCCATTCCATGCCATTCCATGCCAGTCCATGCCAGTCCATGCCATTCCATGCCATTCCATGCCACTCAATGCGGTGCCATGCCGTGCCATGCCGTGCCATGCCGTGCCATGCCGTGCCATTCAATGCCATTCCATGCCATTCAATGCCATTCAATGCCGTGCCATGCCGTGCCATGCCGGTGCCATGCCGTGCCATGCCGGTGCCATGCCGTGCCATGCCGGTGCCATGCCGTGCCATGCCGGTGCCATGCCGTGCCATGCCGGTGCCATGCCGTGCCATGCCGGTGCCATGCCGTGCCATGCCGGTGCCATGCCGTGCCATGCCGGTGCCATGCCGTGCCATGCCGGTGCCATGCCGTGCCATGCCGGTGCCATGCCGTGCCATGCCGGTGCCATGCCGTGCCATGCGGTGCCATGCCATTCCATGCCATTCCATGCCATTCCATGCCATTCCATGCCATTCCATGTCATTCCATGCCATTCCATGCCATTCCATGCCATTCCATGCCATTCCATGCCATTCAATGCCGTGCCATGCCGTGCCATGCCGGTGCCATGCCGTGCCATGCCGGTGCCATGCCGTGCCATGCGGTGCCATGCCATTCCATGCCATTCCATGCCATTCCATGTCATTCCATGCCATTCCATGCCATTCCATGCCATTCCATGCCATTCCATGTCATTCCATGCCATTCCATGCCATTCCATGCCATTCCATACCATTCCATGCCATTCCATGCCATTCCATGCCATTCCATGCCATTCCATGCCATTCCATGCCATTCCATGCCATTCCATGCCATTCCATGCCATTCCATGCCATTCCATGCCATTCCATGCCATTCCATGCCATTCCATGCCATTCCATGCCATTCCATGCCATTCCATGCCATTCCATGCCATTCCATGCCATTCCATGCCATTCCATGCCATTCCATGCCGTGCCATGCCATTCCATGCCGTGCCATGCCATTCCATGCCGTGCCATGCCATTCCATGCCGTGCCATGCCGGTGCCATACCGTGCCATGCCGGTGCCATGCCGTGCCATGCCGGTGCCATGCCGTGCCATGCCGGTGCCATGCCGTGCCATGCGGTGCCATGCCGTGCCATGCGGTGCCATGCCATTCCATGCCATTCCATGCCATTCCATGCCATTCCATGCCATTCCATGCCATTCCATGCCATTCCATGCCATTCCATGCCATTCCATGCCATTCCATGCCATTCCATGCCATTCCATGCCATTCCATGCCATTCCATGCCATTCCATGCCATTCCATGCCATTCCATGCCATTCCATGCCATTCCATGCCATTCCATGCCATTCCATGCCGTGCCATGCCGGTGCCATGCCGTGCCATGCCGGTGCCATGCCGTGCCATGCCGGTGCCATGCCGTGCCATGCCGGTGCCATGCCGTGCCATGCCGGTGCCATGCCGTGCCATGCCGGTGCCATGCCGTGCCATGCCGGTGCCATGCCGTGCCATGCCGGTGCCATGCCGTGCCATGCCGGTGCCATGCCGTGCTATGCCGTGCCATGCCGGTGCCATGCCGTGCCATGCCGGTGCCATGCCGTGCCATGCCGGTGCCATGCCGTGCCATGCCGGTGCCATGCCGTGCCATGCCGGTGCCATGCCGTGCCATGCCGTGCCATGCCGTGCCATGCCGTGCCATGCGGTGCCATGCCATTCCATGCCATTCCATGCCATTCCATGCCATTCCATGCCATTCCATGCCATTCCATGCCATTCCATGTCATTCCATGCCATTCCATGCCATTCCATGCCATTCCATGCCATTCCATGCCATTCCATGCCATTCCATGCCATTCCATGCCATTCCATGCCATTCCATGCCATTCCATGCCATTCCATGCCATTCCATGCCATTCCATGCCATTCCATGCCATTCCATGCCATTCCATGCCATTCCATGCCATTCCATGCCATTCCATGCCATTCCATGCCATTCCATGCCATTCCATGCCATTCCATGCCATTCCATGCCATTCCATGCCATTCCATGCCATTCCATGCCATTCCATGCCATTCCATGCCATTCCATGCCGTGCCATGCCATTCCATGCCGTGCCATGCCATTCCATGCCGTGCCATGCCGGTGCCATACCGTGCCATGCCGGTGCCATGCCGTGCCATGCCGGTGCCATGCCGTGCCATGCCGGTGCCATGCCGTGCCATGCCGGTGCCATGCCGTGCCATGCCGGTGCCATGCCGTGCCATGCCGGTGCCATGCCGTGCCATGCCGGTGCCATGCCGTGCCATGCCGGTGCCATGCCGTGCCATGCCGGTGCCATGCCGTGCCATGCCGTGTCATGCCGTGCCATGCCGTGCCATGCCGGTGCCATGCCGTGCCATGCCGGTGCCATGCCGTGCCATGCCGTGCCATGCCGTGCCATGCCGTGCCATGCCGTGCCATGCGGTGCCATGCCATTCCATGCCATTCCATGTCATTCCATGCCATTCCATGTCATTCCATGCCATTCCATGTCATTCCATGCCATTCCATGTCATTCCATGCCATTCCATGTCATTCCATGCCATTCCATGCCATTCCATGCCATTCCATGCCATTCCATGCCATTCCATGCCATTCCATGCCATTCCATGCCGTGCCATGCCATTCCATGCCGTGCCATGCCATTCCATGCCGTGCCATGCCGGTGCCATACCGTGCCATGCCGGTGCCATGCCGTGCCATGCCGGTGCCATGCCGTGCCATGCCGGTGCCATGCCGTGCCATGCCGGTGCCATGCCGTGGCATGCCGGTGCCATGCCGTGCCATGCCGGTGCCATGCCGGTGCCATGCCGTGCCATGCCGGTGCCATGCCGTGCCATGCCGGTGCCATGCCGTGCCATGCCGGTGCCATGCCGGTGCCATGCCGTGCCATGCCGGTGCCATGCCGTGCCATGCCGGTGCCATGCCGTGCCATGCCGGTGCCATGCCGTGCCATGCCGGTGCCATGCCGTGCCATGCCGGTGCCATGCCGTGCCATGCCGGTGCCATGCCGTGCCATGCCGGTGCCATGCCGTGCCATGCCGGTGCCATGCCGTGCCATGCCGGTGCCATGCCGTGCCATGCCGGTGCCATGCCGTGCCATGCCGGTGCCATGCCGTGCCATGCCGTGCCATGCCGGTGCCATGCCGTGCCATGCCGGTGCCATGCCGTGCCATGCCGGTGCCATGCCGTGCCATGCCGGTGCCATGCCGTGCCATGCCGGTGCCATGCCGTGCCATGCCGGTGCCATGCCGTGCCATGCCGGTGCCATGCCGTGCCATGCCGGTGCCATGCCGTGCCATGCCGGTGCCATGCCGTGCCATGCCGGTGCCATGCCGTGCCATGCCGGTGCCATGCCGTGCCATGCCGGTGCCATGCCGTGCCATGCCGGTGCCATGCCGTGCCATGCCGGTGCCATGCCGTGCCATGCCGGTGCCATGCCGTGCCATGCCGGTGCCATGCCGTGCCATGCCGGTGCCATGCCGTGCCATGCCGGTGCCATGCCGTGCCATGCCGGTGCCATGCCGTGCCATGCCGGTGCCATGCCGGTGCCATGCCGTGCCATGCCGGTGCCATGCCGTGCCATGCCGGTGCCATGCCATTCCATGCCATTCCATGTCATTCCATGCCATTCCATGTCATTCCATGCCATTCCATGTCATTCCATGCCATTCCATGTCATTCCATGCCATTCCATGTCATTCCATGCCATTCCATGCCGTGCCATGCCATTCCATGCCATTCCATGCCATTCCATGCCATTCCATGCCATTCCATGCCATTCCATGCCATTCCATGCCATTCCATGCCATTCAATGCCGTGCCATGCCGGTGCCATGCCGTGGCATGCCGGTGCCATGCCGTGGCATGCCGGTGCCATGCCGTGGCATGCCGGTGCCATGCCGTGCCATGCCGGTGCCATGCCGTGCCATGCCGGTGCCATGCCGTGCCATGCCGTGCCATGCCGGTGCCATGCCGTGCCATGCCGGTGCCATGCCGTGCCATGCCGGTGCCATGCCGTGCCATGCCGGTGCCATGCCGTGCCATGCCGGTGCCATGCCGTGCCATGCCGGTGCCATGCCGTGCCATGCCGGTGCCATGCCGTGCCATGCCGGTGCCATGCCGTGCCTTGCCGGTGCCATGCCGTGCCATGCCGGTGCCATGCCGTGCCATGCCGGTGCCATGCCATTCCATGCCATTCCATGCCATTCCATGCCATTCCATGCCATTCCATGCCGTGCCATGCCGTGCCATGCCGTGCCATGCCGTGCCATGCCGGTGCCATGCCGTGCCATGCCGGTGCCATGCCTTGCCATGCCGGTGCCATGCCGTGCCATGCCGGTGCCATGCCGTGCCATGCCGTGCCATGCCGGTGCCATGCCGTGCCATGCCGGTGCCATGCCGTGCCATGCCGTGCCATGCCGTGCCATGCCGTGCCATGCCGTGCCATGCCGTGCCATGCCGTGCCATGCCGGTGCCATGCCGTGCCATGCCGTGCCATGCCATTCCATGCCATTCCATGCCATTCCATGCCATTCCATGCCATTCCATGCCATTCCATGCCATTCCATGCCATTCCATGCCATTCCATGCCATTCCATGCCATTCCATGCCATTCCATGCCATTCCATGCCATTCCATGCCATTCCATGCCATTCCATGCCATTCCATGCCATTCCATGCCATTCCATGCCATTCCATGCCATTCCATGCCATTCCATGCCATTCCATGCCATTCCATGCCATTCCATGCCATTCCATGCCATTCCATGCCATTCCATGCCATTCCATGCCATTCCATGCCATTCCATGCCATTCCATGCCGTGCCATGCCATTCCATGCCGTGCCATGCCGGTGCCATACCGTGCCATGCCGGTGCCATGCCGTGCCATGCCGGTGCCATGCCGTGCCATGCCGGTGCCATGCCGTGCCATGCCGGTGCCATGCCGTGCCATGCCGGTGCCATGCCGTGCCATGCCGGTGCCATGCCGTGCCATGCCGGTGCCATGCCGTGCCATGCCGGTGCCATGCCGTGCCATGCCGGTGCCATGCCGTGCCATGCCGGTGTCATGCCGTGCCATGCCGTGCCATGCCGGTGCCATGCCGTGCCATGCCGGTGCCATGCCGTGCCATGCCGTGCCATGCCGTGCCATGCGGTGCCATGCCATTCCATGCCATTCCATGTCATTCCATGCCATTCCATGTCATTCCATGCCATTCCATGTCATTCCATGCCATTCCATGTCATTCCATGCCATTCCATGTCATTCCATGCCATTCCATGTCATTCCATGCCATTCCATGCCATTCCATGCCATTCCATGCCATTCCATGCCATTCCATGCCATTCCATGCCATTCCATGCCATTCCATGCCATTCCATGCCATCCCATGCCATTCCATGCCATTCCATGCCATTCCATGCCATTCCATGCCATTCCATGCCATTCCATGCCATTCCATGCCATTCCATGCCATTCCATGCCATTCCATGCCATTCCATGCCATTCCATGCCATTCCATGCCATTCCATGCCATTCCATGCCATTCCATGCCATTCCATGCCATTCCATGCCATTCCATGCCATTCCATGCCATTCCATGCCATTCCATGCCGTGCCATGCCATTCCATGCCGTGCCATGCCGGTGCCATGCCGTGCCATGCCGGTGCCATGCCGTGCCATGCCGGTGCCATGCCGTGCCATGCCGGTGCCATGCCGTGCCATGCCGGTGCCATGCCGTGCCATGCCGGTGGCATGCCGTGCCATGCCGGTGGCATGCCGTGCCATGCCGGTGCCATGCCGTGCCATGCCGGTGCCATGCCGTGCCATGCCGGTGCCATGCCGTGCCATGCCGGTGCCATGCCGTGCCATGCCGGTGCCATGCCGTGCCATGCCGGTGCCATGCCGTGCCATGCCGTGCCATGCCGGTGCCATGCCGTGCCATGCCGGTGCCATGCCGTGCCATGCCGGTGCCATGCCGTGCCATGCCGGTGCCATGCCGTGCCATGCCGGTGCCATGCCGTGCCATGCCGGTGCCATGCCGTGCCATGCCGGTGCCATGCCGTGCCATGCCGGTGCCATGCCGTGCCATGCCGGTGCCATGCCGTGCCATGCCGGTGCCATGCCGTGCCATGCCGGTGCCATGCCGTGCCATGCCGGTGCCATGCCGTGCCATGCCGGTGCCATGCCGTGCCATGCCGGTGCCATGCCGTGCCATGCCGGTGCCATGCCGTGCCATGCCGTGCCATGCCGGTGCCATGCCGTGCCATGCCGGTGCCATGCCATTCCATGCCGTGCCATGCGGTGCCATGCCATTCCATGCGGTGCCATGCCATTCCATGCCGTGCCATGCGGTGCCATGCCATTCCATGCGGTGCCATGCCATTCCATGCGGTGCCATGCCATTCCATGCCATTCCATGCCATTCCATGCCATTCCATGCCATTCCATGCCATTCCATGCCATTCCATGCCATTCCATGCCATTCCATGCCATTCCATGCCATTCCATGCCATTCCATGCCATTCAATGCCGTGCCATGCCGGTGCCATGCCGGTGCCATGCCGGTGCCATGCCGGTGCCATGCCGGTGCCATGCCGGTGCCATGCCGGTGCCATGCCGGTGCCATGCCGGTGCCATGCCGGTGCCATGCCGTGCCATGCCGGTGCCATGCCGTGCCATGCCGGTGCCATGCCGTGCCATGCCGGTGCCATGCCGTGCCATGCCGGTGCCATGCCGTGCCATGCCGGTGCCATGCCGTGCCATGCCGGTGCCATGCCGGTGCCATGCCGTGCCATGCCATTCCATGCCATTCCATGCCATTCCATGCCATTCCATGCCATTCCATGCCGTGCCATGCCGGTGCCATGCCGTGCCATGCCGGTGCCATGCCGTGCCATGCCGGTGCCATGCCGTGCCATGCCGGTGCCATGCCGTGCCATGCCGGTGTCATGCCGTGCCATGCCGTGCCATGCCGGTGCCATGCCGTGCCATGCCGGTGCCATGCCGTGCCATGCCGTGCCATGCCGTGCCATGCGGTGCCATGCCATTCCATGCCATTCCATGTCATTCCATGCCATTCCATGTCATTCCATGCCATTCCATGTCATTCCATGCCATTCCATGTCATTCCATGCCATTCCATGTCATTCCATGCCATTCCATGCCATTCCATGCCATTCCATGCCATTCCATGCCATTCCATGCCATTCCATGCCATTCCATGCCATTCCATGCCATTCCATGCCATTCCATGCCATTCCATGCCATTCCATGCCATCCCATGCCATTCCATGCCATTCCATGCCATTCCATGCCATTCCATGCCATTCCATGCCATTCCATGCATTCCATGCCATTCCATGCCATTCCATGCCATTCCATGCCATTCCATGCCATTCCATGCCATTCCATGCCATTCCATGCCATTCCATGCCATTCCATGCCATTCCATGCCATTCCATGCCATTCCATGCCATTCCATGCCATTCCATGCCATTCCATGCCATTCCATGCCATTCCATGCCATTCCATGCCATTCCATGCCATTCCATGCCATTCCATGCCGTGCCATGCCATTCCATGCCGTGCCATGCCGGTGCCATGCCGTGCCATGCCGGTGCCATGCCGTGCCATGCCGGTGCCATGCCGTGCCATGCCGGTGGCATGCCGTGCCATGCCGGTGCCATGCCGTGCCATGCCGGTGCCATGCCGTGCCATGCCGGTGGCATGCCGTGCCATGCCGGTGCCATGCCGTGCCATGCCGGTGCCATGCCGTGCCATGCCGGTGCCATGCCGTGCCATGCCGGTGCCATGCCGTGCCATGCCGGTGCCATGCCGTGCCATGCCGGTGCCATGCCGTGCCATGCCGGTGCCATGCCGTGCCATGCCGGTGCCATGCCGTGCCATGCCGGTGCCATGCCGTGCCATGCCGGTGCCATGCCGTGCCATGCCGGTGCCATGCCGTGCCATGCCGGTGCCATGCCGTGCCATGCCGGTGCCATGCCGTGCCATGCCGGTGCCATGCCGGTGCCATGCCGTGCCATGCCGGTGCCATGCCGTGCCATGCCGTGCCATGCGGTGCCATGCCATTCCATGCCATTCCATGTCATTCCATGCCATTCCATGCCATTCCATGTCATTCCATGCCATTCCATGTCATTCCATGCCATTCCATGTCATTCCATGCCATTCCATGCCGTGCCATGCCGGTGCCATGCCGTGCCATGCCGGTGCCATGCCGTGCCATGCCGGTGCCATGCCGTGCCATGCCGGTGCCATGCCGTGCCATGCCGGTGCCATGCCGTGCCATGCCGGTGCCATGCCGTGCCATGCCGGTGCCATGCCGTGGCATGCCGGTGCCATGCCGTGGCATGCCGGTGCCATGCCGTGCCATGCCGGTGCCATGCCGTGCCATGCCGGTGCCATGCCGGTGCCATGCCGTGCCATGCCGGTGCCATGCCGTGCCATGCCGGTGCCATGCCGTGCCATGCCGGTGCCATGCCGGTGCCATGCCGTGCCATGCCGGTGCCATGCCGTGCCATGCCGGTGCCATGCCGTGCCATGCCGGTGCCATGCCGTGCCATGCCGGTGCCATGCCGTGCCATGCCGGTGCCATGCCGTGCCATGCCGGTGCCATGCCGTGCCATGCCGGTGCCATGCCGTGCCATGCCGGTGCCATGCCGTGCCATGCCGGTGCCATGCCGTGCCATGCCGTGCCATGCCGGTGCCATGCCGTGCCATGCCGGTGCCATGCCGTGCCATGCCGGTGCCATGCCGTGCCATGCCGGTGCCATGCCGTGCCATGCCGGTGCCATGCCGTGCCATGCCGGTGCCATGCCGTGCCATGCCGGTGCCATGCCGTGCCATGCCGGTGCCATGCCGTGCCATGCCGGTGCCATGCCGTGCCATGCCGGTGCCATGCCGTGCCATGCCGGTGCCATGCCGTGCCATGCCGGTGCCATGCCGTGCCATGCCGGTGCCATGCCGTGCCATGCCGGTGCCATGCCGTGCCATGCCGGTGCCATGCCGGTGCCATGCCGTGCCATGCCGGTGCCATGCCGTGCCATGCCGGTGCCATGCCATTCCATGCCGTGCCATGCGGTGCCATGCCATTCCATGCGGTGCCATGCCATTCCATGCCGTGCCATGCGGTGCCATGCCATTCCATGCGGTGCCATGCCATTCCATGCGGTGCCATGCCATTCCATGCCATTCCATGCCATTCCATGCCATTCCATGCCATTCCATGCCATTCCATGCCATTCCATGCCATTCCATGCCATTCCATGCCATTCCATGCCATTCCATGCCATTCCATGCCATTCCATGCCATTCAATGCCGTGCCATGCCGGTGCCATGCCGTGGCATGCCGGTGCCATGCCGTGGCATGCCGGTGCCATGCCGTGGCATGCCGGTGCCATGCCGTGGCATGCCGGTGCCATGCCGTGCCATGCCGGTGCCATGCCGTGCCATGCCGTGCCATGCCGGTGCCATGCCGTGCCATGCCGGTGCCATGCCGTGCCATGCCGTGCCATGCCGTGCCATGCCGTGCCATGCCGTGCCATGCCGTGCCATGCCGTGCCATGCCGTGCCATGCCGTGCCATGCCGTGCCATGCCGTGCCATGCCGGTGCCATGCCGTGCCATGCCGGTGCCATGCCATTCCATGCCATTCCATGCCATTCCATGCCATTCCATGCCATTCCATGCCGTGCCATGCCGTGCCATGCCGTGCCATGCCGTGCCATGCCGGTGCCATGCCGTGCCATGCCGGTGCCATGCCTTGCCATGCCGGTGCCATGCCGTGCCATGCCGGTGCCATGCCGTGCCATGCCGTGCCATGCCGGTGCCATGCCGTGCCATGCCGGTGCCATGCCGTGCCATGCCGTGCCATGCCGTGCCATGCCGTGCCATGCCGTGCCATGCCGTGCCATGCCGTGCCATGCCGGTGCCATGCCGTGCCATGCCGTGCCATGCCATTCCATGCCATTCCATGCCATTCCATGCCATTCCATGCCATTCCATGCCATTCCATGCCATTCCATGCCATTCCATGCCATTCCATGCCATTCCATGCCATTCCATGCCATTCCATGCCATTCCATGCCATTCCATGCCATTCCATGCCATTCCATGCCATTCCATGCCATTCCATGCCATTCCATGCCATTCCATGCCATTCCATGCCATTCCATGCCATTCCATGCCATTCCATGCCATTCCATGCCATTCCATGCCATTCCATGCCATTCCATGCCATTCCATGCCATTCCATGCCATTCCATGCCATTCCATGCCGTGCCATGCCATTCCATGCCGTGCCATGCCGGTGCCATACCGTGCCATGCCGGTGCCATGCCGTGCCATGCCGGTGCCATGCCGTGCCATGCCGGTGCCATGCCGTGCCATGCCGGTGCCATGCCGTGCCATGCCGGTGCCATGCCGTGCCATGCCGGTGCCATGCCGTGCCATGCCGGTGCCATGCCGTGCCATGCCGGTGCCATGCCGTGCCATGCCGGTGCCATGCCGTGCCATGCCGGTGCCATGCCGTGCCATGCCGGTGTCATGCCGTGCCATGCCGTGCCATGCCGGTGCCATGCCGTGCCATGCCGGTGCCATGCCGTGCCATGCCGTGCCATGCCGTGCCATGCGGTGCCATGCCATTCCATGCCATTCCATGTCATTCCATGCCATTCCATGTCATTCCATGCCATTCCATGTCATTCCATGCCATTCCATGTCATTCCATGCCATTCCATGTCATTCCATGCCATTCCATGTCATTCCATGCCATTCCATGCCATTCCATGCCATTCCATGCCATTCCATGCCATTCCATGCCATTCCATGCCATTCCATGCCATTCCATGCCATTCCATGCCATTCCATGCCATTCCATGCCATTCCATGCCATCCCATGCCATTCCATGCCATTCCATGCCATTCCATGCCATTCCATGCCATTCCATGCCATTCCATGCCATTCCATGCCATTCCATGCCATTCCATGCCATTCCATGCCATTCCATGCCATTCCATGCCATTCCATGCCATTCCATGCCATTCCATGCCATTCCATGCCATTCCATGCCATTCCATGCCATTCCATGCCATTCCATGCCATTCCATGCCATTCCATGCCATTCCATGCCATTCCATGCCATTCCATGCCATTCCATGCCATTCCATGCCATTCCATGCCGTGCCATGCCATTCCATGCCGTGCCATGCCGGTGCCATGCCGTGCCATGCCGGTGCCATGCCGTGCCATGCCGGTGCCATGCCGTGCCATGCCGGTGCCATGCCGTGCCATGCCGGTGCCATGCCGTGCCATGCCGGTGCCATGCCGTGCCATGCCGGTGCCATGCCGTGCCATGCCGGTGGCATGCCGTGCCATGCCGGTGGCATGCCGTGCCATGCCGGTGGCATGCCGTGCCATGCCGGTGGCATGCCGTGCCATGCCGGTGCCATGCCGGTGCCATGCCGGTGCCATGCCGTGCCATGCCATTCCATGCCATTCCATGCCATTCCATGCCATTCCATGCCATTCCATGCCATTCCATGCCATTCCATGCCATTCCATGCCGTGCCATGCCGGTGCCATGCCGTGCCATGCCGGTGCCATGCCGTGCCATGCCGGTGCCATGCCGTGCCATGCCGGTGCCATGCCGTGCCATGCCGGTGCCATGCCATTCCATGCCGTGCCATGCGGTGCCATGCCATTCCATGCGGTGCCATGCCATTCCATGCCGTGCCATGCGGTGCCATGCCATTCCATGCGGTGCCATGCCATTCCATGCGGTGCCATGCCATTCCATGCCATTCCATGCCATTCCATGCCATTCCATGCCATTCCATGCCATTCCATGCCATTCCATGCCATTCCATGCCATTCCATGCCATTCCATGCCATTCAATGCCGTGCCATGCCGGTGCCATGCCGGTGCCATGCCGGTGCCATGCCGGTGCCATGCCGGTGCCATGCCGG